>JAOTQE010019617.1:0-10713 GCA_025631205.1 Nesometra sesokonis | reverse complement strand
CTTCAAAATGTAAGTGAATATGATGGTGAAACTAAAATGGGTTGTTTCTTATATTTTTTTAAACACGTTACAGTTCTTAAAAAGTAGCCGGCTTTGCTTGATACGGGTTTTGTTTTGTAGGATTCTTTTGAGCTACAGCCGGTGGCCTACAACAGAAAAATGGAATTTTTGGATAGTTAATAACAGCTTTAAATGACTCTTAAATTGAAACTTTTGAGTACTGAAACTCCGAAAAATGACAACTAAGAGGCCATAATTAATTCTACATTTCATTTTTTATTAGAACATTGTCAAGAAATGACTTTTTTTTGTCAAAATATTTTTTGATGATTAAATTCTCTAAAACTGTTGACGTAGTTGATCATTTTATGTGTACCTAATGACAGGAAATGTAAAATAAGGGTACGTAAAATATTTCACTCTAAATGGTTCATTGTTCTTTCTGACATCATAGGAAAGCATCATGAGATGTAGAAAAGTCTTCATGTAGCCTAATCCTCACTGAGCCAAAACCTTTAAAATCTTTGTTTTTAACTGTATTTTCATTCCAACCTTTTATATTTATTTTATCAGATGCTTGGTGCAGGAGACAAACAGATTCTTACATTAACTCACCAAGTTCAGATTAAACGTTTTGCTCAAGATGTCACCAAAGTGCTCAGGTCACAAGCAAGCAAGCAGGTAAATATATTGAATGCGGAGTTCACTCTATTCCAAAACATACTTTTATATATACAATACAAATTTACAATCATTCATTGAGAAGGAATAGGGGGGCTAACCATGGCCAAGCAAAGCTTGACCAGGCCTCAATTTTAACCAAGGCAGCAGGGATATTTGGCTCCGGTTCCCTCTCAATTAATCTCAGTGCCTTAAAAATCGTCCATCATTAAGGACACTTTGCCCTTGGTGGTCTTTATTCTCAGTTCTCGGAAATATATTAGGATACAATTAGCATTTAATGGTCTGTGATTCCCTATTTATCCTTGTTGTACACTTAAAAATCATGCTAAAAATGGCCTTGTTCCTGCAAAACCCCTATAAATCAGAAATATAAATATATGGGCCTACTTAGGTATATATTGTCACCCAAAAAAGACAACAAAACAATTCTTGAAATAAATAAAAGAAATCAAAACGGTATTCACTCAAATTTTGCATCATGGCTAAATAAGGAGCCTTGACATGTGTTAACTACAAAAAAATAGTAAATTGTAATAGATCACAATGTAAGCTGTAGTCTTAACATTTTTATTACATGAAATCTTGAAAATTGATGAAATATCTGCATAAAGGTCTGTTTTCTGTATACCCTTTGAAAAAATTAACTCCCTCTATCTAGGTAGGTCTATCAAGTTGATCATTAGGAAGATCTACAGAGAACTACATATTAACTAGGTATTATAATTACTTTAATGTCAATAAGTATTGGTTGTCTTTCACTTCTAATTAGGTTAATTAAAAATTTATGGTTTGGGGTTATAATGGGATAGTGTGTTTATGTAGTAAATGGCAATAAGGATAGTGGATGGTGGTTTTATAGGGTTAACCCTGTTAACTACCTATATCTACCTTGTTACTACCATTATCTACCATGCTAATAGTTCTTATAATAGTTTTTTTTCAAAGGGTGGTAATTTATTTTTGTGAGACTTTACATTTATTGTTGAACATATATCTGTAGGTGACGCTAGAAGACCTTCCTGCAGCATTTCAGCGATGTTTATCACGACCATTCAACATTGTAGAGTATGGAGTGTGTGAAGTACAGGACATCATCATTGATATACCAAATACTGTAATCATGGTGAGTTGATAAATGGTTTGAAATAAATGAGGCTGATAATGAAAATGATCGAATGAATATTAGTACATAAAACGTAAATTCTCTTCCAAGCCTTGCCATTCATAGGACTGGAGCCTTTCTTAGTTTCTGTAACATGAAGGGGATTAGAGTGTGGTACCCACCCCTTGCCCCTCGATTATGTAATTTAAATGCACATTTATATAAATCAATTCGTTTTATGATTATTTTCAACACCAATTTTTGTATTGCCATTTCAAATACTCTGCGAAAAATGTAAAAATACGAAAGGCAAAGCTGCTGATGTCTTATAACATCATATGTCACAACTAAAACGAGCGTATCATGTGCAAACGGTGTCCTACGTGGTAACGGTCACTTGTGTCATAAGATCCTGATTGATTTTGCTTTTTAGAATTTTAATGTATTTTCCATTGATTTTTACTGTTAATTAAAACAAGCTTTTTATATATTTAAACCAAAATATAAACAGTTTTATAAATGAGTCATGTGGTCTTTGATATAAATAACATTCATAACTGTGTGATTTTGTTTTGGCTTTTCGTATTATTTTATTTACAGGTAGAGGGTGTTGGAGATGAACTGACATTGTCAATTCCACACAGGGGTGAGTTTATGAATTAAATTTATTTGTCCCTTCCCTAATCATAAATTCGTCCCACATCAGGAAACCTTAGTTTTAAAATTTGTTACCTGATATATGAAATATTTGCAGTTTGTAACCCTATCAAGATAATCACATGTTCTTATTTTAGTGAATTAAATTTTTGCTTCACAAACTTTCACAAAAATTTATGTATCTTTTTATTAGCACAGCAGCACCTTTGCCTGCTAAAATGTACCATTTCACATCTGTCAGTCTAAGTCCTTATTGCAATTTAAGTCTCTTCTTAAAACTCACTTGTTCAAGTAGATTATTGGTCTTATAGCACTGTGAGACAGCAGTTTAAGAGCGCTTTATATGCAAATTATTATTATATTTACAGTAGACTGTAAACTGTCATTTCTTTATTATATATTGGTAAAGAGTCCGGTATAAGAGCAAGTAGAATTTGTTCGGTTTACAAATAGGTTTTCCATCTTCCTAACAAATGTCGTAAAATTCTGTGAACCTCTGAATTCATAAAATTCTTTACCCATTGTAGAATTCTTCCTTCTTTCATTCAACAAATTTAAATTAAAACCACTTCATATCTTGCCAGATCAAACTCCAGAAGAGATGGTGAGAACGCAGAGATTTGGTCGCGAGGTCGTTGACCTCATGTCTCACAAGCCTCAATTCAGCATGCCATTCCAACAGTTCATACCAGATTATCATCATCACTTTGGACGACAATGCAAGGTGGCCGATTACGGGGTCAATAAACTGATGGAGTTATTTGAAGCCATACCAGAAGTTGTTGAGGTACTGTAACTATTTTGTAGATATTGTTGGAAAGATTCATTAAATCCATTGTCAAATATTGTAAGTTTGTTTTTATGATTTAATAGGGTCAAAATTTTAAGGCTCAGTCCAGTCTATTAAATTTTCTTTTGACAAAAAACATTTATATGCCTATATATGGTCATGGTTTACATCACACCATAATATATCATTACCATATATGGATCTATCAAACTTTTTTGTCAATTAAAATTTGATAGTCTGAACTGAATTTAAGAAAATGAAATTAGTTTGGACATTTGACACATCACTGGCTGCCGGCAATGCATAAATGATGATGTGATGATCGTGGGCAGTAATACATTTGTTGCTTGATTCAGTCCAAGTGGTATTTTCACCATGGCTCCTTTAAACCCTTTCGGTATTTTCACCATGGCTCCTTTAAACCCTTTCACAATTACACAGTCAAGCTACAAATGTTACTGCCCATGATCAAATTGTTTATTATGATTATGCCTTGCTGTTAGCTGGTCATTAAATTTTATCTTACTAGCTTGAATTTTTTTGTTTTAGACAGTTATAACAGAAAATAGTCAAAAAGTATGCAAAATAAAGGCTAATAACATTTTTCTTGCTTGTCTAATTTGTAACCGATACTGCACCCATCCCACCACTCCGTAAATACTGTAGTGGGACCCTCTTTCACACAATTCCGGATCAGCCACTGTTTCCCCTTGTTCAGTTGGAATATTATCCTTGGCTTTGTAGGGTAACATATTTTATCATTTCATATCAAACTACAACAAATTGTTTATTTTACTATTCATTTTTCTAGGTTGAAATCAAAGGAGATGATAGACGACTGAGCTTAACACTAGTTGAACGATTATCCATCCTGGCTGTTATTATCATTAATCTTTTGCGGCACTGCCACTTCAAGTCTATGGCTTTGTGTCAGCTATTACAACTGTATAGAAGAGAGCAAGGCTACCATCTGCAACCTGGTGATTACCAGAGCAGGAGTGTTGAAGAAGTCTTCCAGAAGATTCCTCATGTTGTTGAGGTATCAAATTATTTTATCACCTCCTTAGGCCGTACAAAACTTGGTCTTGCTCAAGTCTACCTGATCAAAATTTCATGAAAATCTAGGTTTTTTGTACCTTCATTAATTGCTAAACATGGCGACAAACAATTAATTTTTACCATATCATTATATCAACAATAGCAACTGGTAAATAAAAAACTACAAATTTTGAAAAAGATTCTCTATCTACTGTCAGTGTATTTATATCACAGCTTGTATTGTTAATAGATTTCCACGATTGTTCTATGCTGTATATGTGTTGTTAATGCAAACTTTTTTTTATTGTTGCTTACAAATGGAGTGAAGTTAGCATGTCCCATTTTTTCTGATAAAAAAAATTACAACTCGATGTTATTTAAGTATTGTTGCATATAGTAGACAGTACCCATCGGGATTGACTGTCAACTATGATGACCATGTGAGGTCTCACCACCAAATGAATGAATGAATGTCATTTAAAGTGTATGCTACAGATTATAATATGCTCTATAAGTATCAGTAACTCAATTTTGGATTATCCTACATGAGACTCATTTTGTGTTTAAGGTCTCACATGTACCTGTTACATATTGAAATTTGTTGAAACTTTGATGAGGTAAAACTTGATAGAATGTATTGGCCTATAAATTCTACAGATAGTTATGGATTCCGCCAGCAGCAGACTTAAAATGAAACCACTGTACTTAAAGTTTGTAGTGATGGTGTGTTATAGTTTCTTTTTTTGTATTTTAGATAGCAAATCTCATAGTCAACTCAGTTCAAACTAACACCAGAGAAACCGAACGGAGTGTCGTGTTAGTCAACCGTAAACATCTTAGTCAGCTAGCTCAATGGATCCTCGTTCTGTTGATAGACCAGCCCGAAGGCCGGCTTGAACTCAAACACATTCCAGATGTCTTCCAACAAAGATACCAGATGGAGCTGAGACATGTCGAGTATGGCTACAGTCAACTGGTGTTATTGTTATCAGATATACCACATGTAGTAAAGGTTGGTTAAAAACATTACGGCTAGATAGTGAACTTAACACTGTAGAATTACATTCCCATGTAGGTGCCTACTATTTGACGGTCGACAGCCTTCGTCACAAACATGCAAGTTAAATAATATTAACTGTTTTATGATTATTGTATTTTAAGATTCTTTTGTCGTACACATTATTTACTTATGTCAAATATATTTTTTGTTGTCAAAATCTTTATATTTGGATTAAATTTACTTCCATTTATAGATATATTTGACAATTTTATGAAAGATTCTGGCGCAATTTCAACATAGCAACAGTATTAGAACGATTTGATTGGTTGAATTCCGGAATTGCACTTTGGGGCTATGTATTCTGTGGAAGTTCACTGTCTAGCCATCATTTTCAGTTTGCCGTATTGCCATGGCCTCTATGTGCTTCATACTATCCCAGTCACTGGAACAAATCCTTATAGTGCACTACACACATGAGCCGAGCCAATAGCATATGCAAGCAATCACATGAGCCAAGCTTTTCTTTCAGAAGTTGTAAACAAGTTTGAATATAAAATAATAATAATAATAATAATAATATGTGAAATTTATATAGCGCTTATTGCCAAGGCCTCTAAGCACTTCAGAATTATTACTCCCAGTCATTGGGACAAACACCTATGAAATACAATCCATTCCATAATGTTGCAGCCGTAATCAGTGCATATGACATTTGTACCTCCCAGGTACCCACTTATACTCCTGGGTGGAGAGAGGCAACGTGGATAAAGTGTCTTGCCTAGGAACACAAACAGTCGACCAAAGTAAGCCTCCAATCACTGACCTCGTGATTGGAAGTCCAAAACACCAATGCTGCGCCAACTGTTTCCACAAATGCAAGTTTTTGGTAAAAAAATGTTTGAAAATCACTTGGCTTTAGCTTGGCTCTGCCACAAATACGAATAGACTGACAGTGTCAACATATATAGAATAGCATAAATCACAATTTATTTTAAATAATCATTTGTAGTTTGCCATCATTATATTTTTTGCTTTACAGGTCTATAAGAAGTGGCTACCTGAATGCTACATTGAGTTAACACTAGGCTACCAATTTGCCCGTAAAGCCCGAATCATCCTGCTGAACAACCAAAACTGCATAGCACTGCAAGACTTCCCAACCCTGTATGAGATGCATTTCAAAGAAAAATTTGTCCCATGTGCCTACGAGAAAGAGTCTGTAGCAGCGTTGGTGGCGGCTGTGCCTAGGGTACTGACGTTAATTGGTAGAGGGCAGAGAAGAGCAGTTGTGCTGAATGCTGACTTGAAAGGTATCATTGCTGCAATGCGTTTTCTGCAATTTTATTTAAAAAAAAGTTTATATATATGACTATGCATTTCTTGCAACTTTTTGGATAACTTTTCCTATTTTTTCGACAATTAGAACCATCAATTTAAAATATTTTTTTCAACATTACCTAATTTATGGGTGTGCAAATACGTCAATTTATGCTTGGAGTTGCCACATATTTTGGCCACAAACACATAAAATATCCTGTGTTTTTACTTTAGTTGTGAGATCCATTACACCAAGCACAAGTTCAGAAGATAAAGATATTGCATGCAGCCCACCTCAAGGTAAGAAAGCTTTTACTATTACCTCTTACTGCCCTTTGAAAAAAATAACACCCTCTGACTAGGTAGATCTACCATGTTAAATTACTAAAGAGGTCTACCTAACACCATAGAGAACTACCTTGTAAGGTAGTATATAATTGCATTGTCTGTTGATGTTATTAATGCGTTAAGGGTTAATTCTAAATAATGGCTGTATTTTCCTATGTATACTTGTAGAGCATTGCTGACCATATCCTTGGTAGTATCCCTTGATTTGGTAGTTTTTATAGGGTTAACCCTGTTAACTACCTTTATCTACCTTGTTACTACCATTATCTACCATGTGGTGTAGTTTTATTTTGGGGTGTACTCTACCTCTAGTAGGACATGTCACATGGAATTAACATTCTAAGATATTTTTGACCTTGACAAAACAGGTTGTAAGGGCAAATTAAGATAACAATATTAAATGATCTCCACACAAGTTTTGGATTTGGGGTTTGATTGTCGGGACAGGCATTTGTGGCCGAAGTTGATGGATAGGATATGCACAAATGTGTTTGTTTCCTGTTGTTTATTTGCTCGTTTCTTGGTGACTTCCTTTGCGACAACTTGGTGGTTTTGCCGTGACTTGTCTCATTTGTTTGTTTTTCTTTGTTGTTTTTGTTTTTTTTTTTTTTGTTTCTGCAGTTCTGGCAAAGAAGATGTCAGTGAAATCAGTGGTTCCTAGTTGTAAGAGTTTTACTCTTGTAAAGGGACCACTGAATAAATATTGTTGAAATAAAAAAAATGATCAAAATGATCATTTGTACCAAACTGATTGTAAAAAAAATAGTCGGGCCCTACTGTGACTGTAATTAATCTCCTGACCTTCGGTTTTGTAGAACGGTCATGTTTAACAAACCAACCGCAATTGATGTTAAGTATTGTACATTCCTTGATAAAACGAGTGTTTTGTTTTTTGGGTCCGGGGACACCCTGGGTTATAAGTTTAAAAAAGTGAGATGAATCCTAATTTAGGTGTGTAAAATTACATGCATGACCATAAACTGGAGATGCCCGAAAACGTAATAAAAATCCAAAATTTAACTATTGGTACTTTCGATAGGGCATACTTTAAGTTGAATTCTGCACTTTACTTGACATTCATTCCGTAAATAGATCCAAAGGTATGATCATTTGAAGTTTTCTTTTATGGAAGCATGATTTTGAAAAAAAAGTGATTACATTAATCTAAAAATCAACACTATAAAATCTAAGAAAATCTGTAAAAAGGACCTGCCTAAAAAAATAACCTAAAAAATATGTATAATAATACAAGATTAGTATCATATTAATTTATTTCTATATAAAAAAAAATTGACTTCATATATAATTTAGTAATTACTTCAATTTTATCCCACCTGTGATGTCAATCGTTTTGTGGTGAGGCTAATGTTACCAATTTCTATGTAGCTGGAATAGGCCAAATTGGGCTAATAATGTTGGAGACATTTTTTTCAATTAATTTATGGCTATGTCTGGAATAACCAGGGTGTTCCAGATACAGTTGATTTCCTTAAAAACTTAAACTTAAAACTTAAGAATAGATTGTACCCTTTGTAAAATAACTCTAAACATTGTAGATAATATTAGTGACAAGGAAGATATAGGTAGATAACAGTGTTAACCCTATAAAAACTAGATGTACCAGCCTTGCTACCTACCTACCACTCAAATACCCCATGGTAACAAAAACCCATCTCTCAATTAATGCAAGGTCAGCTCCCCTTTTATGGGAAACTACCATTTTTCATTTAATTAGAAAGCCATAAAGTACATAGGACAATACAGCCATTAATAGGCCTTCATATTAATTAGAACTGACACCATGGCAAACAATCAATTACTTATTGACCTCAAGGTATCCACAAATATACTACCTGATTACTAGGTAGTTCTTTGTTGTGCTAGGTAGATCTTCCTAGTAATTTAACATGTTGGAGGGTGTTATTTTTTGGAGGGGTAAGTTTTCTTGTTTCCTAATGTTTGAATTTTTTTCTTTTAGATTCTGATGGAAGCCTCAGGACTCCTCCCAGTACGTGTCAGGAATCTGGATTTGCATCCGCCACTGGATCTAGTACAACTGGTGCAGGATCCTCGCATCCTGCTGATAATGATGGCAGTAGTCCACTAGAAGTACCTGCCAATTATCCAGTTAATACTACTAGTAAATCCTCCAAGAGGTCTAACCAGAATAAAGGTTGTGATGAAACCTCCAGTTCAATGCAAACTCTTGTACCAACCTCCACAGGTGAAAGATCCTGCCAAAAACAAGACTGCCAAACTCATCTGCAGACTCTCAAAGATGCCAAAGGTTTGCCACACAAGACAATGCCAAAAGACTTGTTTGATAAGCGTGGGTTTGTTTCTACTCCTGATGCATCTACAATGCCTTCTGCTTCCTGCAGGACAGGAAGTAGTACTAATGACCTCATTGACCTTTCTTCACCATTAGCTGACAAAGGTATGTATTGGTGTTATTGGCCTTTCATAGAGCGTATAATACAAAGTTTCGATGAGTTTTTAGAAGTGTGTTTTGAAAAAGAGAACAAAAATATAAAAATAGGAACAAAGAGGTGACAGTAAAAATGATCGGAATAAGTGGGTTTTGGGCCTCTCTTTGAAAATAGACAAGAGGAGACTCGCGGACACGAACAAGAACATTCCAAAGCTTCGTCCTTTCACCACTCAGGGGCGGATCCAGGATCCACCGAATGGGGGGCGGGGTGCACTTTTCCAGGTGGGTTGGCATGGTTGCCAGTTTTTTTTTGACAACCAAATTTTTTTCTCCATATTAGTGCTCTGGTACCCTATTTTGGCCCGTATTTTTGGTTTCTATGATAATTTTTGGACCTGGCGCACATAATATAATGGGGGCGGAACTAGGTTTTGACGATAATAGGGGACGTGCGACGGTTGCGCCCCCTAAATCCACCCCTGCCACAGTTTTTAGAACATAGTGGAATATCAAGGATAGTATCATGAGTGGATTCAGAATCGTAAGGGGGTTGGCTGGGGATGTGTTGGTAAGCTAGGTCGCATGTACATGATATGATTTTGACAAGCATAAAAAAAGGTTAGGCCTGAAACAATCTTTATTGGCCAAGCACAACATTTGTGGAATGTCATAGACAAACCACCAAGTTGTTGCAAAACAGAAAAATGTAGTCAAATTTATTACTACACTTGTTGCAAGCTTTGAAATGAGGGGTAAATCATCAAAAAAAAAAAACTAACGTTATGGACCAAAATGTGCAAAAATTTTCTTTGTATTTGTATTTGTTTATATTTCCTGTTAATTATTTCCTTATTTCTCAATAACTTCCTATGCGACAGCTTGGTGTTTTGCCATGCCTTGCCTCATTTAAAAAAACAAATTGGGGTCAGTCTGTCAGAAAATCTTTCTTTTTTTGCACTTCTTACAATAAAACAACCTTTTTTATTGCCCAGGTTTTAATTTAATGGGATCACTTGATATATTTCTTACAATTTCTGGAATCAAGCATTCCCTACAATTTTATTATGGATAAGTGTATTTAGCCAAAATATGTAAAAACTGAAAAAAAAATATAAAAAAATCCAACCCTGATGTTCAAAATTTTGTGTTGGTCCAGCTTGGGCAACTTAATTGTTTTAGGCCGTATTTGTCCTCATCAGTTGTATTGTTTGATTGGTGTATGATATTAGTAACAGTTTTTCATTTAAACCAACTAAAAATATTGTTTTTGTTAATTTTTTTTGTGGTGGGGGGGGGGGGTGGGGTGGGGGACATGGGAGCCTTAATCTGATTATGCTTGACTTTAA
>JAOTQE010019606.1:0-10714 GCA_025631205.1 Nesometra sesokonis | reverse complement strand
AAAAACACGACTGTGATTTTGCGATTTTTAGGGTCGGTCGGTAAAAGGCAATACAACAATTTTTTTTTTTTGGCCTTATCAACATTTTATTAATAACAGTCAAGAGTTTCTCCACAGAAATAATAATTTCACATTTTTTATTATTACTGTCAAACAATGACAAGCAGACGATGTAATTAAAGTACCTCTGCAAGGTATTTTAATTACATTCAACGTTGACGACCACTTGATTCATAGTGAAGACCTAACCTCAGATCTTTGGGAATATCTCTATCCAATCAGGTTTTATGACATCCAAGATAAAAGATTAACTCGTTATTCTGGTAATTTTCACTTTGTTGTTAAATCTAATATTCTTTATTGATTTGTGGCTTACTACAAAATTTAAATCAACTATCTGATTATGGGAAAAAATAAATAATACTTTCATCAGCAAAAAACAACATTCCTTATTTTGCTATAAAGAATTTCAATTATAATACATAAGAAATTTAAAACTGTGCGAAGATTTATCAGTGAAACAACATTATCAACATTTTATAAATAAATAACAGATTCATTCAGATGCATTCTGAATTTATGAATTTTTGCTCGTCAGCAAAAAATTGGCAACCACGCCCCCCCCCCCCCCCCCCCCCTTTTCGGTGGATTCTGGATCCGCCTCTGATTATGATAATTAGTCAAACATTTGTAAATTGAAAGGTTTAATGATTAATTTCAAATCTACAGTATAATGCATTTCCTAAGAAATGAGAAATTGTACACATCATCATACTGTGATTTAATATGTATTTTGACATTTGCTTGACATCATCAGCTTAAGGCATATTCTAAGAAACACAATACAGTACACCATCACAGGCCTGAGCAAACGGAAACCCACTTGCCCAACACGTGCTTTTTACAATCAGACAACTAAATTTATGGGACCCAGTTGTCCGTGAACAAGTATTTTCAGCTTAAGGCCCTGAAATCCACATTTTGACAGCATGTTGTAGAATATAGAATTCGATGTACTAGTGTATTTATTTCATACTGTAAGTGTAAATTTAGTTTCGATTTTTAGGTATTGCACAAAAGCGGGACAAGTAAATAATTTTTTCGGACAAGTGAATTTTTCAAAGGTACTTGCCCTGGGACAAGTGTAAAAAAATAAATTTCCTCACTCCTGCCATCATATTTTGATTTAATGGCATGTCATCATCAGAAATATAACATAAGAGATTAAAATATGAAACAACAATAGGCATCATTACTTTTATTTATATTTATATTATTTATTACGTTTATTGTACAGGTAGTCTAGTGCTTCACACCTTTATCAACAAGTGTACTAATTACTGCAATTCATCAAGAAAAACAAAATAGCTAGGCAGTTCACATCAAACTACTGTGCAGACCTGTTAAGGTGTGGTAAAAAAATGGACGCTAACTTAAGAAGAGTCGGCATCAATTATTAATTTTAACTATAATCTTTGTACCTCATACACATAAATGAGGCAAGGCATGGCAAAACCACCAAGTTATCGCACAGGAAGTTATTGGGAAATGAGCAAATAAACAACAGGAAATATAAACAAATACCAAGGAAATTTGTGTATATTTTGTCCAATAACTTCAGTTATAGATGTCTGATTTTGATAATTGACCCCTCACTTGAAAGCTTGTGAAAGGCGTAATATGGTATTAGCAATAACACAATTTTCAATTTTCCTACAACTTGGTGGTTTTGGCATGTCATGCCTCAAACATAAAAAATCCGCTTGGATCACATGCTTACCACACATGTCCATTCACCTCTGATTTGATTGATTAATTGTTGAACTATACTATTATACTATTTCATTTAGATTTTACTAAAGAAAACCTGACCCACCAATCCTTAAAGGCCCGGTCACACTGCCCGAACTTTGTTGGAGCATTCCTTGAACAGTTGGGAGATGATTTTTTTTCACCACTCCAGGAACGTCCCACAAAGTTCTGGCGGTTTCACCAAGTCTGAAAGGCCCAGTCAGGCATAGTCACACCACCAGAACTTTGCTGGAGCGTTCCTGGAGCGGTGAAAAAAATCATCTCCCTACTGTTCAAGGAACGCTCCAACAAAGTTTAGGGGGTGTGACCAGGCCTTAAGATTTTTTTTAATGAATTTAAGCTTGGAAATGTATATCTTATATTTCTTTAGACACACCCTCCCCCCATTCTACCAAAATCAAAATGTCCACTTATCCCACCATAAACTAATGAACTTGTTACACACACCGTATTGAGGTCCCCAGAATTTAATAGAAAAATGTGTAAATCAAAACCAAATCAGCCAAATAACCTTAGTTTTTTGCTTTTCAAATTGAAAACCTAGAAAACGTGCATGACGACGGAAAGTGGATTCAAAATCTCCACATTTTGAATCCTGGCTAAAGACCCACTTACAGTACGGCCTATAAAAAAATATCAGTTTATCATCCCGAGCGCATCTCTTTTGGGAAAATCCTGATTATTTTTTTACTCATTTCACCATTTGCAAACAATGGTTTTGTTTTTTTTCTATGTCATACTCACTTGAAATGCTTTGGATTGTCTTAACATAAATTAATATGAATGATTCTCAAGTTCACACAACGATGTACACAAAAACTAGGCAAAGGCCTATAATAATCAATACTTGCTGTAGGCTGTGCATTGGTATGGGCGTCATATTTGCGTCAATCTAAAATAATGATGGACGATCTGGTCCAACGTGAGATCACTACAACCGGTCAGACGGTCGGTTAAAAAACACCTCCCGCCCTCATCAGTTTTATGAATTGGTAGGGTGACAAAACTAGTAATTTTATGGGGCTTTAGACGTGCAGCACGATCCGCTTTATTTGTCTAAAGACCGTTATTTCAGGGATATAGCTAGAATGGGTGGCATGATTACTAAAAATAGTATTTTTAACTTTTTCAGAGGCTTAGGGTGGGTTGCAGGTTGAAATTAGGCTGGGTGGAAGGTATTAAAATAAGCTTTAGGTTTGGGTGAAACAGTTTTAGGATGGACGGCCCCGCCCACCTCCGCCCTCCATAATTACATCCCTGTTACTTATAAATGTATACCTCCTTAACAAGGACAGGAGTTATGGACCCACATGCAGTGGTTAAATTCTTAAAATGTGGCAGAGCCAAACCAAATGAGACATAAGTCTCAAATGCTAGTTTTCCACAATAGGCAGAAATTTAAAAAATTTATTTTATTTAAAAAATATACAGTTCATACATTCAACTTTCATACTACCTTAACATTTTTGAGATATATAATCAAAAAATGTTTTAAAAATGCAATTTAAAATGACCTTGCTTTGTCAATGTATACAGATAAACAATTTCAAATGCAGTTTTCCCAAAAATTACATTTTAATTGTTCAAACTTCAATTTTCAATTTTCCGACTTATGTCTCATTTGGCTTGGCTCTGCCACAAATTCATTATGGCCATCATTAATAACAATGATTTGTAAAGTACACATATCCATCCATGAGAATTGCTACACTCAAGATTTATTTGCTGCATTATCTGCCAAAAATACAATGCAATAAAACTACGATACAAATGTACAAAATATATTATTTACAATAATGTCAACTAGGTCTGTTAATAAGGCCCCATAAAAATAATTATTAGCTTATCACCCTACCAAAGCATAAAAACTGATGAGGGTGAGAGGTTTTTATTTTTTATTTAAACGACCGTCCAATGTCGTAATGATCTCACATCACGTCCATTATTTTAGACTCACGCAAATAAAATGCAGATACCAGCGCACCACCCTGCAGCGAATATTGATCATTGTAGGCCTATTCCTGCTTGTGTACATCGTTGTCAGCTTCAGAATTGATCATATTAAATTGGGTTAAAAAAATCCAAAGCATTTCAAGTGAATACAACAGAAAAAACGATCGCTTAAATAGTAAAATGAGTAAAAAAAAATCAGGATTTCCTCAATAGTGATGCACGCAGGGTGATAAACTAATAATTATGGGCCCTAACCCACGGCACTTTTTATATAGAAAGGGGTATATACTGTAGGCTGGGATCAAGGGAGAGGTTGTAAGATAGGTTTACGACAAAGCGAAAGAAGAATGGAAACAAGATGTCTGAGCTTGAAAAGGGAAGAAACTTATATAACGAGATTTACTCAAGGCCATAGAAGATCGACAAAGTGGAAAAATGGATACAAGGGATGTTCAGGTATTTCACTCGAGGCACATTTTAAGACAAAAGTTAAAGAAAGGCAGTGTTTCATAAAGGCAAAAAAAGATGCGAAAACTCAAACATTGACCACGTTCCCATCAATATCCTTGCCATCTGTTGTTGTAGGTGATGCAAAAAAGGAACGGGCTAGTTAATTACACAATGAAGCTTTCATTAGTGAACATGTTTGCCTTACCACAGAAGACCAGGTATTTGGAGTGGCGATGGAGACAGCAGCCCTTCCCTGATGGTAGGTTATGAAAAATTACTAAATGTAATGCATAAAATAAAAGAATATTGGCTACTTACTCATTAAAGTACAGAAAGCAACCATGGCCAAAACGAACTGTACGAGCCAGCTAAAACTACCGGTTAAGGCACATTCTTCACCTAAGTTAGTATTTTCAGTCATTGCTATAGTGAATGGTTGGCCAGATAGTTCTGTAATTCTAGTTGAATAGCCAACGGTGGTCCTAGCCTGTTCAAAGCTGATCGTCATACTCCGCTACCGGTACTTAGGACCGCTAAGCCACTACCGGGTTTAGCTAGTACGTACTCAAACGCAGGCCTAGCAATTTTGTTTTAATTAGATCATTTTCACAATTATAAAGTAAATTAAAGGTAAGTTATCTTGAAGATGATCCCACATGTTTACCACTAAAGCCACGTTAACTTAGTTTAACTTTAAAAACTCCACTTTTACTCGTTTTCCTAAATTTTAAGTTTCCTGATCATCAATCGGTATTTTGGTGTTAAGTCTTGCGTGTCAATGCCGTCATTTCCCATGTCATGGATGAACGAATATTAATTTACCCCCTCTATAGTTTAGTCCCAAGATAAAGTAGGCCTACTAATTCTTGAACATTAATATAAATAGTTTTTAAATTAAATAAAAAACATTAAATAGTGGCGTTCTACGGTGAACTGAAATAAATACTGGTATCCTTAAATTGTCAGTTTCCATACACATTTTTGCAAATTCGCCAAAAAGTAACGCTAAAATTAATGTTTAAAAGAAAAAGATATAATTAAATTAACAAGCTAACGTGATCTAAATGGCCGGTAGGTCTATTGTAATTTAATAATGACAACCTTTGTTACATACCGGTACTTCAATTTGTTTGCCAAAACATTTTATTATAAAAAAAATGCCGAATATGTTACTATTTTTGAGATTAGCCTATTATTGAATTTGTGCACGTTATATTTTTGTTTTAATTACCAGAAAATGCAATACATTTTAAAATAGGGCCTATTTATTTAATAAAAAAAAACTATTGGTGCGGTATATATTTCAAAGAGAAAACAATTTCATTGGTGATGCACATGGGTTTACATTTTATGGTTGCTGTGCTATAATATTGCTCATATGTCAAGGGATAGCAAAATATATTTATATTAAAGTGAAATAAAACGTTATTAATTAAGATGAAATAATGTTTGATCGATTTTTGAATAACAAAATATACCCGACTGAAGGTGGAATATTCGAGTGTGTGATGGTATCAATCAGGGATTGTTAAAATAAATTACATTTATGATAAGTAATACACTGACAACATAGGCCTATATGTTGATGGGCGTGTTTAAAAACAAAAAAACACACTGGTTACAATCACAAATTTTAGGTTAAAATTTCATTATATTACTTAGGCTATTTTATACTTTTTATTTTTATAGTAGGTCACCGTGATTTCAATTTTGTTTGCCGCCCTCTCTCAAGATATATTTCTATTGTCTTCATCTACACATAAAAATAAATAAATCAATTCAATTTTTAATTCTATTCAATTCAACTTTTATTTCGGAAATATGTATCCATAGTGTACAAGTATACAATAATTAGACAAATAAAGTAATATTTACACTACAATAATATAAAAATAATAAAATAAAAATTCTTACATAGAGCATAGGGAACTTATCCCTGCACAGCGTGACTGACCGAAGTCAAAGTAATAAATCAATAAAGTAATAAATAAATACATAAATAAGTCACTTGAAAACGCCCAAAAAATCATACAAAATAATTTTGAAATTAGTTTGCTCATATCAAAGTAAAATCAAAGTTAATAACCTGAGAATTCAAAAGTGTATTGTAAAAATGGTGTTGTAAAAATGGTTTAATCAAGCATTTTAATGGATTTTCGCGGTTATAAATAGTTTTTATTATTCCAATTTTGAGTGGAATAATCATAATAATAATATATAAATTTCTTAAAGGCAAGCAAGTTATTTTCGAAATCAATTTCTTGTAATTTTTTAAGTAATACATCTTTACAGGTACAATATAGCGGATGGAAATGTTGTATTTTATTATATTTTAGTATATTTATTTTAACGTCATGGTAACAGACATAAAATGTCGTGATAGCCGTGGAGAGAGAAATGTAGGCTAGAACGAGAATGATGATGCTCCAAGTGTTGAAGCGACCAGAGTTATAATCAGCATATTAACATTGCTTAAAGCTGAGACTACAGTACTATCGTCTCAGCTTAAAGTTATCAAAAGCTTATTACGTTTTGTATCGGTAACTCAATAATAGTTCAGTCTGTTTACACTGAAAGGTTGCAGATTTTTCCGCTCTTCTTAAATTACCTGAATTTGTTTTAATTAGTTTGAAACAATAATGGACTAGTGTTGGTGAGTTGCAATGTGGCTATGTCCACGTAAAGCAAGACATATCAGTGTGCAAATATTTCTGGCTTAACAAAATCAAACGTGTGATTAGGCCTAACAATACCTTCTGGTTCATGGTTCAAGAAAAAGAAAGAGATAATGATAACCAGAAGAAGATTGCAGAGCAATATTCTAATTGACAGTGACGCCAAATCTACCCATTTAGTTGTTAATTTGTCTTATATTCAAAGGTATCTGCTTATTTAAACACCGGATGATGAATGGAAGAGTGGAAGGACTGAGACTACGGAGAAGGAAGGGGTTGATGGCGTTACCAGATGAAGTGGTTTGCAGAGAAGCAGAGCAGGGGAGGATTTAGGGGCGCAGCCGCCCCTCCCCTATTATAACCAAAACGCAGTTGCGCCCCCCCTCCCCCATTTTACATTGGGGGAACCGGGCCTAAAATTAATTCTAAAAATACAAAATAGACATAATATGAACCATGGACAACATAAACAGGGTATCAAAACACGGAAAATGGGAACCACGCCCACCCGGACCTGAAAAAATGCCTCCTCGGGTGGATCCTGGATTTGCCCCTGCTGCATACACCAAGTTAGCGAGTATAGGCCTAATTTGGAAAATATATTGGACGTGGTACATGTGAAAATGGAAGTGAGGAAAAACAAAGACTGAGCGCTTTAAGATAGTGTTTAGTTTTTATTTTTTAATCAAGAGGCGTTTCCAATATTGATTTTAAATCACAAAAATTGAAATAGTGACTTTAATACTTAAAGCACAGTGTCATTCTTTTTTAATGTCAATTGAAGTCATGGAATTTTTGAGTCGACTAAAAACGGTAGTCCCTACTTTGTTTGTGCCTTTCCCTTTTTTTCCAAGAAACTGGTTATCAGGCGCGGATCCAAGGGGTGGGGGGTACCCGACCCCCACCCTCTTTTCACCCTAAAAATGTTTTTATACACATTTTTAGGACCCTAAAAGTGCACTAGAGACTATCATGTAGAGAAATTACTGGACAGTAATTATCTTTACCAACTCATACGTGGGCTTGTCCAATGGCATCGGGGCCCTCCAACGCCTCTGGATCTGCCCCTGATACTCAAGTTTTTTTTTATGTTTATATCTATAACCTTTGTACCTCTACTCAAAAAATCCGCTTGGATCACGTGTTTACCCTTTAAAACACAATCACGTATAATATGTTAAGTCCAGTCACCTGATTGATTAATTGTTCCGTATTTCAGTTTCATGTAGCTTTAACTAAAGAAATGATGATCCACCATTCCTACCCTCGTAGCAATTGGACCTTATAGTACTTCAAATTTGACGCGGCCAGTTTCTATGCTATAGCGGCGCGCAGATTTATAATATGAAGAAAATAATAAACTTCAAATTATTACACTGCCGCCTGAAATAGTGAACATATGATTCTTACATGTACATTTAAAAAACATATACCCCTTTAAAATCAATTTTACGAAATCAC
The DNA here is from genome assembly GCA_025631205.1 of Nesometra sesokonis. NCBI lineage: Eukaryota > Metazoa > Echinodermata > Crinoidea > Comatulida > Antedonidae > Nesometra > Nesometra sesokonis. The sequence goes on along the minus strand of JAOTQE010019606.1, from coordinate 2,363 downwards.
GCCAAGTTGCGTTAAATTCTGACACATTGAAAAGCTCCTTGCGTTGACTGTGGCATATTCCAAATTTTCCGACCTCAGCACCAACCACTATGGAGCTGGGTGTGGTTTTATCTTTACTTCCAGCTTGAGTTAACGGATATTTTTCAAAAGCATTTAAAATGACAACTTAATCGAATAGCGGTGTGCACATTTAATAAGAGAGAGAGAGAGAGAGAGAGAACTTCAATTTACGACATTTCCTAGTGTTTCGTTTCCGAACAAGGTAGGTCTACCATATTTAAAACAGTTTACGACATTTTCTCGCTAAAAACCTTGCTCGTAAGTTAAAATACTTCAAAAAGATTATCAATAATGTGTAAGTTTGCTATTGCTAAATGTCCGGTTCGGAATTTCAAACTCCGCATGTCTTCATTCTCCTGGTCCACTGTGTGACACCACTACAAAACCAAGACAAGTTGATCGGGAAAGCGGATGGATAGGATTCTAATACGGCTTTTATGATTTAAAATAATTCCCGGCCTTTGCCCTGACCATTTCTCCATCAAGGGCCGGGCGATCCCATTATCCAGACCTCGCTTCGGTCGCAAATCTATTGTTCATCCTCTGTCTGCGTCCCTCACTTGTAACCTGTTTGAGTTTTGCCTTAATTCCATAGAGTAAACCACACATAGGCCTACGTGTAGTTAAAGTTTGTTTGTATTTTATATTTATTATTTTTATCTAAAGAACAAATTTCCAAACTCTTTGTTTTATTTTCAAGTGACAATGTGCCTCTTTTTAAAGAATTTCCTTGATTATCCAGTGATAAGGTTTGAATCATGCCGGATGCATATGTACAATTTTATAACACAGCAGATAGGCTAACCAGGTCTATAATAATACGATGTCCTTATACTAAATTAGTTTATATTGTTATTTTCTCAACCTCACCCATCAGAAGAGTAATGGGTTCCGTTTCCATAAAAAATTATTTTGTTGGATCCAGGAATTTTTTAAGGTAAGCTCCGGAAATGTAGGCCTATCAGACTGTGGTGGGTGTGTTCCCGGTTTTAAGTGAACAAGCAGAAAATTGTCATCCTCCATTTTCTGCTGTATTTGGCAAGGAAGCTCGCTACCCCCGCAGTTCTAATAATACATGTCCTTATATGTATGTTTGTTTATAATTAATTGTATATTTTGTAAGGGCCTCACTCGACAGTGATTTAGTTCACTTTTGAGGTGTCCTGTCTCATGCCTTGTTTTCTTATTGTTATGTACTGTATTGTTGATTTTCAGTTTAAGAGACGAATAAATGAAATGAAAACGAAATGAAAAAAACGCCCGCTCATGCGCGGGTACTCTTCTGTCTGTGCACTCTGTTAACAAAAATATTAATCCGATTTACTTTAAATCTTCACATAACATCGGGACCATCCGTATTCGGTCCGATGGTGGTATCCGGATTTCTACCCCCTGTTACAACCTAATTACACAAATGCAGAGTTGACAGGGAGAATACTATTCCTGTCATGCAAAGAAAAAAAAAACAACAGACCTGGTGTACTGTAATCAGGCGCGGATCCAAGAGGGCCTAACGGATCCTGGCCCCCATTTTGGAACCAAAAAATGTATTTTTTTTTGCACAATTTTTAATAAAACGGGCAACCACGCCCACCCGGATCTGAAAGTGGCCCCCCCCCCACTTTCGGTGGATCCTGGATCCGCCCCTGGTAATTGTTACTAATCCATGCCTATATGATAAGCATCTGTCGTTAATGCCCGCCATATGTACGTTTCAAACATTTTCAAAAGTATGTGGTTTTTTGGAGTATATGCCACATCCCACCTATTCAGGAAAGCCCGGTTTTGTGGTACATGTTTACGCCCACCCCCCCATAACGATCGCCATCACGTGAGAGTCGAGTAGGCCTATCACGTAGACTGTTAGCTATGTTACATGGATAAACAATTAATATTTCCTTATTTTTAACACTGATTAACCTTTCCTGGTTGATTAATGTTTTAATAATTATTTAGGCATAAGGCTTTCGATAGAGACTGATAGTGCTGACTGTTCTCTATTAGTAAGTGTCGGTTTTTCCCACACACTGTAACCAGGGGCGTATTCAGGATTTGTCGAAGGGGTGGGGGGGTGGAAGAGTGCTCGACCTGGGTTGGAATCTGACAAGCAAAAAAACCCTTTTCTCTCAATTTTTACCCCGAGAGTGTTTCTCGTAAGATTTTACCCCTTCTCCTCTGAAGGGGGTGCTCATTTCCGCTGAAGGGGGTGCTCGAGGTCAAGATTTTCAAATTTCTTTCCTGATTTTATGGTTTTTGCATCCGTAGAGGGTGCTCAAGCACCTCAGCACCCCCCCCCCCCCCCC
>JAOTQE010019595.1:0-10714 GCA_025631205.1 Nesometra sesokonis | reverse complement strand
TCCGGTCATTTTTCAGCTAAACTTTTCATTAAAGCAAATATAAATGTGCATATTGCCAATAATTTGACACCAAAATTCAACTCTCCATGATTAGTCGTTGCAAAGATATCAAGTATTTTTTAAAACATGGTCGCCATTTTGTTTATGCAAATTAGAGGGTCAAAAACACAAAATTTCACTTGGGAACCGGGTTAATCGGATTCAGCATGCCAAAATTATGCTAAACAGCCCGGTTCCTAACTTTTACCCAAATTTGCCTCTAGGACCTTACAGAGAGCCTTTTTTCTGAAATCCCACTAGTCTATCTGGCTTATCATTTATAATTACGCAACTTTACCTAGATGATGGAATGACATCTTGGGACAACATCCAACAATAGATGACAAAGCCAGGAAGCAATAAAATAACCACTGAAATATATTTTTAAGGCACTATATGAATCTATCTGTTATTATCAATTTAGAGATCAGTGTGTGCTGTGATGCTTACAAAGGTTTAGGCCTACACGAAACACATGAAAATCTAATGTGTAAAAGTAGCGACAACCCAATTCCACCTTTGCCAGTAAACTACCATCTCAAGTGTTCATAGTCATAATCGTCTGCACAATGTTGTAGCTACAAGCGGACCGACAGGCCAGGAAAACCAATGTTACGCTACGTTTAGTGCACCATCCCGAGGGCCTAGCAATGCAATTTAAAACCTCTCTCTAGCGTGTTACTTCACAATACAGACATACTTTGATAGATTGTTATTACTTGTTCCACTTTCTCTTTCAACTGAATACAATGTCACTGTATTGTTGATCCAATAGCGTACATTGTTGACAGATTCCCCAAAGTTCTCAAATACTCCACCCTAATTCTCGTCGGAGTAAAATCTATTCAATGAAATCATTTGCAAGATTAAACTGGAAGATACATCTTTATCTAATATTGTAGGCTGTTTGTAGCAGACGATTTGTATTTTCTTTTTGCGTTGAAACTTAGTGATGTTGAATTGTGGAAAAACAGTTTCAATCTAAAAGAAACTACCATACTCGTGCAAATACTTGAATAAGCGTCCCACTAAACATGAATAGAAAGTAACATGCTTTTGTAAATACCTACTGACCATGGTATAAGCCCACTAAATTGAACATGGAATCATAGTGTATAATGTGGGCATATACACTGGTATAAGCCCACTAAATTGAACATGGAACAATAGTCAGTGTATAATGTGGGCATATACCCTGGTATTTATTTATTACTAGATCACACAATTTTAATGCGTGAGGGATTATTCAATGAATTCTAGCGTCTCCTACATGATGTTCCATCATGCGAACGTGTTCACTATGTTCTGTTGCCAAGCATCACGGTCTTCTGTGATGGCAGAAAGTAAAGAAAGTAAAGACCAAAAGTTCTTCTGGTCTCGAGCGACGATATTGATGTCCCGTGCTGTCAGATCAACCTTGATCGTGTCATAGAACCGATGTCGTGGTCAGCCCCGTCCGCGTGCACCTCCTTCCGGGATGAATGTCAGTACCTCAGACAGGATGGTATCATCGCTTATAAGGACATGTCCAATCCATCGGAGCCTTTCCTTCGCTAAGAGAGCCGATGGACGTTTCACACCAAGGCGCTCCTCTGCAACTACATACGATAGGTGGAAATCATGTGGCAAGCGCATCACACGCTTAGCAAGGAGGAAGTACCCATCCAGGCAACGCCCACTAAATTGAAAATGTAATTCCAATCAGTGTGGAATGTGGACATATACCCTATAAAAATTATAACATAGAATCACTATCAACTGTTGGGTGGGCTTATAGCCAGGTTTAAAATATCTGTAACATGAATCATTTTATCCTACTATAAAACAGATCAAATGTTGGGTGTGTTTATACCCGAGCAATGGTGGCGCCAACGAGGGGCCGGGGGGGGGGGCACCCCCTGACCATTTTTATACCAGAGTATAGTAAGCGCCAGTTTGATTAAGCACCTCTCTCAAATAAGCATTCCTATATAAAGGAGCACATTTTTTTCAAGCACCCATTTTGAAAGTGCCCCTCCTAATAAACGCTCGTCTTATTTTTTAAAGCATTTATTGACCAATTTTTTCCATTCTATGCAAAGTTATTCATCAGTTACAGATCTCTCTGGCATTGTCTATTGGTCTCAATTTTTATCCTTCTGTCAATTTCCAATAATGTTCCAGTTGGCTTCCTAGTTTCTTTAAGCATCATATTTTAAAGGGGATCCTTCAAAAAGTATCTGGTCGATGCTAACTTATTCAAGAGAAATACCCACCACTCATCAATATTAATATTAATTGAAATCAATAGATATAATATAGTATTTCTACCAGCTGCTTAGTCTTATCCAAAACAATCGGCAATGATTCACTTTCATTTTCAATAAAGATTTGATGTGGGAATGAAATCAAAGACGCGCTTTCCCCAAGACAATGTTTTTTTCTCAACAACGTGAACTCTTTGTAAATGTGACTGAAAACGATCCGAGAACAAGAGTATAAAACACTTTTACGAAATCATAATTCCAACCTGGGATTCAATGTGATGTGTCAACATAGAAATGCATGTGTTATGTATAAGATTAAGGAATGAATTATGAAAATGAAATGATCATAATAAAACGTAGATGAAGGAGTATATTGAGTATTATTTTCAATATGAATCATATACAATAACAGTTCATGTAAGTTAGTTCTATATAACCAATTTTTGAATGATCCATTTTGTTCCATTACTAGAAAGTTTGGTTATAGCCTGCCGCATACGGGAGCCATCACAGCATGGCATCAATCATTCATGCCTCACATTGGTTTTGCGATTCTGGGATTTAAAAAATGTCCTGTTTGGTTTTCAATGGTGGTTGGTCTAGAAAACTTGGCCTAAAATGAAGCTATATAGGGCCCAGTAATTCATATATTTATACTCATGATCAAGCATAAAGTCATGAACAAAAAAAAAATCAGACCGTGTAGATTTGAAATAACTGCTCGCCACTTGGGCAAGCTATTTCTAAATTTAGTTGTCCCAAACAGCTTTTACTTGCCCACCAAGAAAATGCTTCTACCTTAATGCATGAAATACAGCAACAGGTTTCAGTCCAAACAGCTGCTTGTTGGACAATCTGTTATTCAGAATTATTGCAGCCCAGTGAAATAATTGGTTTCCCTGGTATGTTGGACAAGTGTGACCTCAAGACAATTTTAGGTAAAATTGAAATATACTTACTTCCGACATCTTCCAAAATTATTTGCTGCATTGTAAGCATAACATCCATTCATACTGTTTGCGTCTTCCCAAGAAATGGTACTAAGATATTTTTGGTCGTTGTGATTGCAAACGCTCCAACCTTGTGCACAGAGGACCTTGCCATGCTTAACGTGTCCTTTCCACGCACCATGACATGCAACGATACCCGGTAAGTGGTTTAGTCCTTCTACAGACTTGTCATGGCATCCCATTTCTTCATCAGGAACTAGGAAAAAATAAAAATAAATATGATATGTAGATAACTTATTTCACAATACGATAATTTCATTTAATTCATTTTATAAAAATAAAAAAAAAATATACAGAAAGGTTAGTCATAAAAATATTTTTACTATCTCACTTAAGCTGCTACCTACCGTAACAAACACTTGCTTTATAACAGTACTTATTATAATTGCTTATTTTATTTTTTAATACAATTACTAAAGCGGTTCTTGTATCAAATGTATATAATTCATAAGCTTTTTAGCAATGTACAGAAATTATGCACTGATTATGGCTTATGGCTACAACATTATGGAATGGATTGCATTCCATAGGTGTTTGTCCCAATGACTGGGGGTAATAATTGTGAAGTGCTTAGAGGCCTTGGCAATAACTGCTATATAAATGTCACATTATTATTATTATAAATATGTGTAACATGATGTAAAAGATTGCACCCCACCCCCCATTTTTATTTATATCTAAACCTCTCATAAGTGGTCACTTTTCCTAGTGCAGACCATTAAGGTTGTTACTGTTAATACAGTAAAATTCCACAACCCAAATAGTAATGACAAATGTTCAGTGTAACACAAAAACAAATACTGTATAATTACACTAAATGAATAATTATTTTTAAGACAGGTCACAAAACCCTCTATCAACTTAATTAGAAAACAAACTAACTTAAAAAATCTAATATAAACATTACTCAACTGAAAATTAAGTTTTATAAACATTTTCTACTGGTCATAGCCCCATGGACACAAAACTTTTAGAATTTCAAATAAAGATGTTTCCAATAATTATTATAGGATGTAATGTGTACCAACTATATCTGGACAGTGTTGAAATGTCAAAATTCTATTTTCACTTTTAGCATATCTGCGTATCTTATGAACCCAAAACCAACCGCTTTTAAATATCACTTGGAGGGTATTAGATTTCTTGAAAGAATTCAGTATGGAGGATTTTTTTTATTTTCATTAATTCTTAAACACAAAAAAAATATAAAATAAATTCAAGTTGTTTGTAATTAAGAAGAAAGCACAAAATGTAAATTTCACCAAGGTATCATAAACTTTAGGGCTGGTATTCTCTAAAGTTAGTCCAGGACTAACTCTAGAACAGCACTAGTTGATCCTGGACTATCCATAAACCTGGTTCCTCGGCAGAAACAATTTAGAATGCTTTCGTCCAGGGTTTATAACTGGACAAATGTTAGAAACTTTTGACAATACCATAGTCAAACTGCTGATGATTTCAACTTCTGCGTAACCTCTTTCCACGGTTACGTCGTTAATTATCGTTCGTAACGTTCGTCAGTCATCACACTTGTACGACAAACTGTGCACCGACAATGCCATCACTAATTTCCTGTCCATGATATACAGGCCATAACAAACCATGTCAACACGAACCACCTCTGGTAAATCTTTCGTACCGGTAGCAATACGTTTGAACGCTACCGCTCTGTGTCTGGTCGGTGTGTGTAAATACTGTCGAGGTTCGTTAAGTTATTAATTAAGGCAGCCAAATTGTTTTCACTCCCATTAATGGCCACAAACATCTGCGACTGATTCAATGACATTGAATTTTTCTCATCTTTAATTTAAACAATGGTTCAATGGCCTATTGACTGTGGTTTATTGGGATCTTAAAGAATACAAGCACATATTTGCAATTAATAAATGTGTTTCCATTCAATTAAAAACAATACTACAATTAAACACAATTTTAATTTTATGGTGAATGCCTGACAAAATTTAAACTATGTATTGACACAATGAAAATACTGCAACAAATATAACTATTTTCATGCATAGCAACAGTTTGTTTTCATAATAGTGTTGAAAATAAAATGTGCTTAAAAAATACAAAAAAATGTATCCAGTGCTCAACATAAATAAAATATATAATTTAATTCAATTCATTGCCATTTTTATAGCGCCCTTTCTTGCTACAAATAACTCATAACCAAAATTCCAACCACATTGAGTAGACCCATACAACCCACATATTGCCAAGCAAACTCCACAATTGCAAAATAATAATGGCCTTAAAATTAAACAATAATAAAAATATAAATAAATAACAAAAAAAAGATACAATATTAGAACGGACAGGTTTTTAAAGAAGGCTTAAATGTCACAACTGTTGAAGAAAATAGAATATTGGAAGATCATTAGAGGTAAATGAAACCACCACATGGTGAAACATATAGTATGAATATAGTTAAAACTAATTGGTAAAAATTATTACATAATTAAATTAATTATTAATAATTAATTAAATTAATATGTGTTTACATCCCAAATATTGGTAATTATGTCTATAGAGAAGTATTTTAGCTCAACACCCTTCTACAAAAGTTAATACATTACTAGTACTATAGGTTTTAATTAACTGTAGGTTCAACTCTCTAAAAATAAATGTCCCCGGAAAACCAAAATAAACCAGACTTGTTTGAAGTCCCAAAACCATGAAATAAAATATAAATACAAACATAGGTAAACTTGACTGTCTAAGGGTATGTTCAGATTCATGGCTGAAAGATGTATTGTCACCTGAAAAATGACAAAAAATGGATTTTAAAAATAACTAATTTTGAAGAAATATATAAGTTATGACCATGACACTAGAAATTAGGGTATTCAAAAAATATTTACCCCCAATATTGCAATGTTATATGCTAAAAAACAGCCAAAAACATCAAAAAGGCTGTAAGACTCTTACATTTTTATTATTTTTCAGTGTAAAAATGTTATTAAACAATTTATAAATCTATTCTCAAGTCTTAAATTTGATGTTAATTTATTATGAGCAAGTTAATTTCAAAATTAATGTCATCAAGTGACAATAAATCTTTAAGCAAAGCAGACAATAAGTAAGACGCAAGGTAACCTGCAGCTTAATGATCAAGGTGTCCAGATACAAGGTGTAGCATAAGTCATAAGCATTTTTAAAATTGCCGCCATTGGCTTTTTCTATGGTCATTCATCCAAAATTGACTGACCGACTGCAAATTTTAATTGGTTAATGTGCAATGCAAGGTAACAATCATTAAAGTGCATGAGGCCTTGTCCATACGCTAATCTGGGGTCTGCAGGAAGCACATGTTACGCTCTGGATTAAAGACTTGAAATAATCACCGGCTATTTGAGACGCAAGTAATTGTACGCCGCATATGTTACTCTCTGCTTAATAATCATTCAGTTTGAACATACCCTAAATTGAACTTTCAGATAATCAAACAAAAGAATGGTCGCAAGGATTTTGGTTTTAGAAGAGTTGGCTTTATCTATTCCATCTCTACACCCCGTTTATTTCCAGAAAATAACCAGAATGTTACTACATGCTACCAATAGCTAGGGACTAAAACAATATTTCTAACACCTAAAAGATTATTAATTAAAATATTATTAAAAATTACTTTTAACTAGATTATTAACTATCCACTAATTATCTACAAGAAAATTCATTAACTAAAATTATCCTGCATGCAGTGCATTTCGGCAAAAGAAAAATTAATGATAAATTAAATACAATGAAATATATTTTACAGGTAATGCAACCATCACCACCGGTGTTCAAATAAAATAATAATTGTGCAGATTTTAACCACTGTAAAAATCATTTGACATTTGAACCCAGTAAACCACCTGTGTACCAATTTTTACAGAAAACCAGCAATTTGTAAAATTTCATGCATGGAAAATATAAACTTCATCATGAAAGACGAAATACAAATAAATCAGCAAAGCGTACCAATATTATTGTTTCCAAATAAATAGTATGAAACTGATGTATATAATCAATTTGTGACACAATAGAAAATAATATGTCACAGTTTGATATAAATTACACCATTTCAAGTTTAACTTTAACAGTGTATATACATTACCTTCAATACTAATGACTATTCGAGATGAATATATCTCGGTTATTTGTGTGTCTGAAAGTGGTTAAAAACACATGTACTGTTTAAAAGGTTTTCGATATCCAAGAAAGTCCATTAAAGGCCATTACTCATTCAAAGTATAAGAAAAAATCACATAAAAATGTTGTCATCTTCATTTTTCAAAGACTAAAATATGGTTGTGATCTTGAACATCTATCTTCAGTGATATACGATTTCTTCTAAAAAACATACATTTCTTGTGTACTGCAAAGTGGTAATTTTTTTGTTGTACAATAATTTTTTAATTTTTTTGTGTGCAAATGAGCCACAACATAGAAAAAATTGTGAAAATTGATTTCTAGCAAAAGTATGTGTAATAAAGATTTAAGTCAACGAAAATAACAATGTGCGAATGTTATTTTCGTTGACTGAAGTCTTGGCTACACATACTTTCACAGAAATCAAATTTAAGTCAACAAAAATAACATTTCTGCAAATGTTGCAACATGGTCGCAAACAGTACACAATCAGAAATTACCACTCTTACGTAATGAACTACTATAGGCTGTGTTTGTTGAGGACTTGTTTTTGAGAAAGTTTCGTCTCTGACAAGATGAGATAAAATTACAACAATATTTTTAATTTAAATTAATAATAATTTATACAGAATAGTGTATCTGTAATGAATTAATAAATGTTTCCATACTAAACAAAACAAAACGCAAATTTTCTACTTAGTAAAATATTTTAATTAAATTGTTTTAGCTGGTTATTGTTACCATAGTATCTGTTTTTGTTGTCATTTTTTGTAGTATGTTTTTAATAGTAGCATGTTGATATATAGCTTAATGAATTCAAACCCAATCAAATAGTTATGATTAGCTATTTAAAATAAATTTACATATTTTGGAATTTGTTGAAATTTTTATTTTATTTTGTGTCAGTTCCAACAGGAAGCTTTCTCGCCATTTATAGGATATAAGGTTTAGGAAGTGGTGATGTCTGTTAGATAGTGGGCAAGAACCTGGAACATGGCCAGGTTCAAACCCAGGACCTTGGAAATGGAAGGCAAACATTTTAACCACCAAACTACAACACCACTTTTTATGAAAATAAGTGATGACATATTTTCATAGCATCATCATCTTTTTTTATTGTCTGTATGTTTTGGTACGTGTATCACTACAGGGCTCACAGATTCGGTTGTCAAAAGCCCAAAGCAACCAAAAATTTGCATCGGGAAACCAAAAATTATTAGATGTCCGATGGGCAACCGGGTCTTGGCTAATGGTAACCAATTGGCACATCACCGAGGCCCCAGCAAAATATCTTAGGGGCTTTAAAAAAAGCCTACCAAAATGATAAAACGGCTGACTTAGCAAAATTACAACAGTCATTTACAACTGAAATTTATTTATAAATTGGAGGGCAACCAAAAAAACTTTGAGGGCAACCAAAATTTAAACCAAATATTTAAAAATTCTACGAGGCCTGCACTATTGGTTTTAATAGCATATTCATCAAATTTTATTGATGATGGGACAAAAGCCTATAATCAGGTATAAAAATTCCTTGCCATGTAATTTTCATCTAAAATGTTTTATACCTTCCTGTTAACATGATGTAGATAATTAAAGGTTCATAACTGTTAGCACTTACACTATTATAATTTTAATATTTAAATGATTACATTAAATGGTCTATGCGTTCAACGTCCATCAGGTCCCAGGATGTAGGAACCGTTTTACAGAACCTGTAACCACGGGGTGCATGAACGACGGAATCTTCAACAAGTTAATGAGATCTGGTTGGATGTGACATGAGATAACATCCATGCAGGTGGCATTTATCTAACCCTCAAACTGTAAACCGAGAACAGTGGACAATTTTGCATTCCATCTTGTTGGCCGACTGAATAAACACTGGAGAATTTTAAGGACGTATTTCCTCATTTTAGAACGTCCTCCTGTTAAAAAAACATTAGTACAGATGTTAGAACTGATAAACTCATTAGTCACGGAATTCCTTACCATTTTTTACAACTGTGATGAAGGTATCTTTTCTATCAAATCCTGATAAATTGTCAGCCACGCATGAGTATGATCCTGTATCTTGTTCCTCTACCTTTGATAGAAGAAGTTCACCTGAAGATATAAATACATTCAAAATAATAATGTGATATTTTAAAATAATTACCTAATTAGAACTGTTTACATACATTAGAATGGCACAGGTTGTCAGGTCCACTATGCACTGAACTACTGCCAGGGAAACCTGGAAGTTTTACATGGGTGTAGGTCAATAAGATAAAATTGTGAAATATTCAGAAGCATACATTCAAAAGTGTATTAAAAAATACACTTGGGGTAGCTTACACCTTAATTTGAGAGTTGATAGTAAATGGATTAAAACTTTACAGGTACCCATTTTTACTCCTTTGCTAGATCTAAACAAACATTTGACCAAGGTAGGCTCATCAATCTATACTCCAGTACTCATTATTTATACTGTCAACGCTCCCAAAAAAACCGAACATGCTTTAAATCATCCATTCTGTTCGTTTGATTTACAGAATTGTTTACATTGATTTCATGGCTTAAAATCATCCGGTTTAGCGTGAAATTTTTAGTTTTTCATCGGGGGTCGGTTTTGGGAGAATTAACTCTACTAGTATTCTACCTTTTTCTAATGTGAGTCGTTTATCTTTCTTGTGGATAATTTTTCCATCACGAAACCATCGGAGGTTTGGTTCGGGAAGTCCTGATGCATGGCACGTCAATGTCATATTATATCCTGACAATATCTTCATTTCTGCTGGTAAGTGTGTATCAATTTCTGGTTGTAGTTCTGAAAATAAATGGATAGGCTAATCATAATTCTTTGTTGTACTTTAGAATTAATTCACACAACAAATTTTTACTGGACGAAAGTTCAAGAATGATAATGGTCTTTTAAAAAAAATATACAGAAATATATCTTTATGACATTTATTTTGTTACAAAACCTTCCGATCTCCCCTTTCGGAGAGTAAAATATATCAATATTATTAACACTGTCTATAAAACGAAAATATTCAGCAACAATTGATCCCTTAACACGCCCGAGGCCATTTCCGGACATCCAAAGTCCAAAATTTACAATGTTAATACAGAGCTCCCAAGTTTGAAGATCCAAAAATAGTGAGATTTATTTTTGTCAATTTAACGATCGAAAATTGGAATTTTGGCCATAAATATGAGCCGTGAATTTAAGAATGTGTACCCCTTTGATGTGTACTTTCAATAGGAAAATCAATGTTTTATTAAAAAGTACAGTTAATTTCT
>JAOTQE010019584.1:0-10714 GCA_025631205.1 Nesometra sesokonis | reverse complement strand
AAGTGTGTGTATGAATGCGTTTGAAATTTGCGATTGGTTGCGATAGGGAATTGGATTACCACCGATTACATCACAACCGATCGCAATGCGAAATTTGCAATGCTAGTCTGAATAGGATATAAGGTATAAAACACTTTAAAATTGTGTTTTATAATTATAATCCTATGAATTTTGTACTATCTTAATATTGTCATCGTTTTTCTTATGGCTATACTATTTTTAACTTGTAAACTATGACTTTTAAACATAATTATTGAATTTTAAGCCTATTATATGATTTTATAATTTTATTTTTTATTTAAACAACTTTTTAACAATATTATATTTTAAGTCTTTATCATTTTATGTTTTCTATGTAAACTACAATTTTTAATTTTAAGCCTATTATATGATTTTATAATTTTCCTTTTTTTATTTAAACTTTTAACAATTGATGATTTTAAACCTTTTCAGAATTTTAATGTTTTCTATGTAAATTCAGACATATTTAAACATATCTTATTTTAAGACATTTTATAATTTTAATGTTTTTATGTACACTAATTAGTGTTAACAATATTGTATTTTAAGTCTACTGTATTTATAATTTTAATGTTTTAATGTATAAAGTGCCATCGTTGTAAGAAGCAGGACCATATGAAAAACACGTTTTTACACCAAACTTATATGTTTATCCTGTATAATGTTCAATAAATAAATAAAGCAAAATCTAATTTCCTTAACCTCAGATGGATATAATAAGTACCAATTTAACTGAATGTTATCTACTGGCTTCCAAATGGATAGTAGTAGGCACTTCCAGACAGATTTATAGTTTCTGGATTTTGCGTGTTGTTGCAACTCGACGATGAGCATAAGCAAGTCAGAACAGATGAGACGAACCTGAAAGCTTTGCTGTCAATGCACTAATAAATTAATAACAGTACTTTGACTTAGTTTGGTTTTCGTATGTTTTTTTAAAAATAATAAATACATTTTTAGAATGCCGTTTTGTATGTTAATTGTCCTGTTATACTCATTATGCACCTTGAATGTAACTTTATATGGGGGCAAGGCATGGAAAAACCACCAAGTTGTTGCAAAATTGCAAAATGGATTTAATACTTGCTGTATGCTTTAAATTGAGGGCGTCATTTATCGAAATCGGACATCTATAACTAAAGTTATAGAACAAAATAGACAAACAATTCCTTTGTATTTGTTTATATTTCCTGTTGTTTATTTGCTTATTTCTCAATAACTTCCTTGCGACAACTTGTTGATTTTTTATTTTCATGCATTGCCTCGTGTACCAATGGGTTGACAAGATAACTCAACCGGCTTTAGTTGGCCCTACAGACTGTATTTTTTGTTGTTTGTTTAATTATTTCATTCTCATTTGCAGTTAGAGAAGTTACCACTTGAAGAACAATTTACTGAGGGATACCAGGTTTGTAACCTAGTTTAATTGTTGTGTTGTCTGAAGCAATCTTCTACCTTAAGTTCTAGAAAATTTAGAGAATACACTATGTTTCATTTGCTTATATGTCATCTATTTCGAATGTATATGGGCCTACTCTGTATTTTCTACTATAAGTTTAGGCAGAAACAGAAACTCACTGCAACTTAAGCCTAAAAAAAATGTCATGCTCTGCAAGTTTGCTTTGCAAAAATCCCTCCCTTAGTACAACCTTGTTTCGATGACAAACCAATTAACATTGTTGATAAACAGTAATACTGGGCGTTACCCTTCAGGATAACCTTAAGTGGAATATCCACGTTAATAACATTGTTACTAAGGCCAACAGGAAACTTTTTTATCCTTCGTAACCTTAGAAAATTTGATTTGAATACCCAAGAACTCTGTGCTGTCTATGAGGGGTATGTCAGACCATTATTAGAGTACGCTGATGTTGTGTGGCACCCTGGCCTTACCCAAAACCCTAGTAACGCCATAGAAACTATACAGACAATAGCTTGTCGAATCATTATGGGAAACAAATTTATTTCATATGAACACGCTCTGAATCTATGTAACCTGTTCCTTTTCTCGGAGAGGAGGGTGCCACATTGTCTCAAGTTCGCCAAGAGTTTGACATCCACATCACATTCTTATGACCTCATCCCCCCTACACGTTGTCAAATCCATGGCAGAAATCCTCGCAATAAAAATAAAATCACACAATTGAGTGCAAAAACTAATCGATTCTATAACAGCCCAATCCCATACTATATCCGACTACTCAATGACTTATAATTGTTCCCCGTTTCGATAACTTGAATGTGCCACTCTCCTCTCTGACTAGTGCTGTAAATGATCATTGGTCCGTTTTTTTAATTTAGTCAAGATGTATATTGGTTTTTATTATATATTAATGTTTTATATTCATGTTTTTTAGTTGTTTTTAACCGTTTGTTATATTACATGCAATTTGGCTTGTGGCCACGATTTGTAATTTCGGTTGGAAGTTTCAATAATAAAGTATATGAATGAACACTTCAACCTCCCAAATGGCATCAGAAATGAAGGGGGATGGGTTTCGGAAAGGGGATGGCTCAATCACAAATGAGATTAGAAGACGACCTGTGTTGTCTGGTCTTTGATACCGACAGTTCGAACCACACACAATCCATTTCAACCGGCAATACATCATGCGATTTCATCTTAAATTTGTTGTGTAAACAAATGACATTATGTTTAGCCTTAGATACCGAAAATTGCCCACTGTTAGAAATTAACATTTACTTATTTGGAATATTCTGGTCGTATATGATCGTAGGCATTCCACAAAATAATATATAAATTACATCAATGTACCGTAGTGAAGACCTGCTGTGTGTGTATTTCACATAGATAGTTCCAGCACTCAGAATCCAGGGGCGGATTTGGGAGGGGCGTCCGCCGCCCAATATTGTCAAACTTAAATTGGTCATCCTTACACTGTGCCCCTAAAATTAACCTCAAGTAAAATAACGCCACATAACATATAAAACGAGGCAAATGTGTCAGAGTCAAGCCAAATGAGACATAAGTCGCAAAGCTTGTTTTCCAAAATAGGCAAAAATAAAAAAATGTCAATTTTTTTCGAATTTTGTTTTATTTCAAAAACACAGTTTAAACATTAAACATTCATACCACATTAACAATGTTCATATATTTGATCAAATGTTCAAAAAATGCAAATTAATATGGCCCTTCTTAGTTAATGTATACTGATAAGCAATTTTCAAATGCAGTTTTCTCAAAACTTACATTTTGAATGTTTGTTTGTGCATAACTTCGCAGAAAAAAATCATATGAAAATGATTTTTTTTTACATGTTAAAGATAATAATGGGTAGTTTCATAATCTATAAATAAATCAATTTTCATTTTTTGACTTATGCCTCATTTGGATTGGCTCTGCCACAAATTTTCGTTTTTGTTTGCTTGTCAAATTTCAGATGGGGAACATGCCCACGCAGGGGCGGATCCAGGATCCACCGAAAGGGTTGGGTGCACTTTTCCACTCCGGGTACCGTCGGTGGGCGTGGTTGCCATTTTTTTTTCCTGACGAGCAAAAAAAGGTAATTTCCCCCATTTTGGTGCTCTAGTACCCTGTTTTTACGGTATTTTGGGTTTTTATGGTTGATTTTGGACCCGGCGCACCTAATATAAGGTGAGGGACTGCGCCCGTTGCTTCCCCCCCCCCTAAATCCGCCTGCCACGTCTTTGGCTTAATCCTGGATCCGCCCCTGGTGTACTGGTATTTCAATCGGGTAGACCTCAGTACCAACATCTTTGTCGGAAATTATCTTAATTATATTCATTGGAACCAAAGTTCCCTAACTATTACTGCAGCCTTTAATAATCTAAGAGCAATATTTATTATATTTAAATTGCTTCTGATATTACTTCACAGAAAACAATTAAACATATACTTCTTGAAAGTACCCTGATAGCAAAACTTATTGCCTTCACAACAGGCGAGTTCGAAACGCTGGATGACATGGATAATGTATACAAGTACTGCTTTGCTCAACCCAAGGTTGGTTAACTTGTGTTCTACTCCATCAAACCAGGGAGGTGAAAAAATATTTTTTTTACATCCCTGATCAAACTGTTCTTAATTTGTTTCACCTGACACAGTACCCACACTGTATATAATTCAATGCTTTAATTCATCAAAACATTGATAAAATTAGCATTACCATACATGATGAAACATGTAAACTTTAAAAAATCATCATAGTAGTTTAAGCAGGGAGGTGAACACTTCTCTGTTTTAAGTAATCAAAATTTATGCTCTCCTAATGTAATAGAGTGAAATTTCACTCTTTCGGAGTGAATTTAAAAACAGTGAGAGTGACCTTAGGGACCACTTTTAAGAGATTGAATTATTAGCGATCCAAATCCTCACTTGTGGAGTGAATTTTCTGTAAAAGAGTGAGTGATTTCACTCTTATGGAGTGAATTTTCAATCGATTGGAGTGAATTTCACTCTTTTTGGAGTGGAATCTCGGGTCACTCCACAAAAAGTGGATTTTCACTCTCTTACGTTAAGAGAGTAGAACGGATATGTCACAATTTTCGGGGGTTTTTTTTTCGAGTTCATAAATGTGACAGTTAAACTTGTACGCTTCAGGTATCCGTTTGCGTTATCATATTTCGTAAGATTGCAAAACCTTCCTACTATTATGTTTTCTCCATAGATTATCAGCAATTGGCAATCTGACACGGCGTTTGGAAGACTTCAAATGACTGGCTGTAATCCAACAAACATTCGACTGTGCACCAAACTTCCAGACAAGTTTGTACTAGCAATTTGTCAGCGACACCACGAAGAGACTCAAACAGTTACATACGCGTAAAGAAATACGCGCATAAAGACGCAAAGTGTTAATCAATGCACGCGCGCTATGCGTCTCTTTTTAAACTTTATGATATCAGTTTGTATCTCTCCGTGGCGTCTCTGACGAATTTACAAAGCTGCAAGACGCAAAGCAAGACAAAATACAACTAACCTTTTAATTTGCTTCTCAAAATCAAATCGGGGTAGCTGGTTTATCCAAAAAGCCAATCATTGCATAGGCATTCATAAAGATTTTCGTCGTAGTTCAAACATAAGGTCTACAGGTATGACAATGTGAAAGTTTGGCAATATACTATGGGACGCATTTTTTGCCAAATGATAAGGTTTTTACGATTTCCACCAAGACTATATCGTGCCTATACTGTGAGTCTCAACTAGGCAATTTTTTCGCGCAAATCGCAAAATTTCGCTAATGGACATGCGTAGTAAATAACTTTGCAGCTTCATATTAAACTCCGCATGCCTATGAGCAAAAATTCGCGATTGGCGCAAATAAATTCGCCTAGTTGAAAACAGCCGTTAGGAAGTGGCGCCTTCGTGGGTTGCGGGAAACAATCGTGGGTGCGACCAATTTCAAACCCGGCACCTAGGTATTGAAATGTAAGCGTGTTAACCAATGCCACTCAAGACACTGATATATTAAGGAGGGCTAACTCAAAATCATTATTTCTTTTATCACAAGTTTTGTAGTAACTGAAGAAATGGTTGCGAAATCTTTAGAAGGCAATACTTTGGCGAAGGCAATTCAAGAAAAGCGAATATTTTTGTCAGATTACGGATTCCTTGAACAAGTTACCGAAGTAAGATATTATGTTTACTTACTGAAGTCATTAAGTAACTCTACTATCATATAAAATGGTGAATTCACTCTTCTTTCAATTAAGAGTGGCATGAAGAACCAGCCTCAAAGAGTGATTTATCAACACTCCATGTCCACTGTTGTAGAGTAGACTTTCCGCAAACAAGTGAGTGACGTCACCCCTTTGGATTAATATTTCAATCATTTTAAGCAAATTTCATTTGGAATGGTATCTCAGGACAATCGATCCTCACATTGTTGTTTTTTTTTTCAAAATACACTTGTGAAAGCGCATAGAGACTTTATTATTCCCTCTATAAATGGGCAAAAATACCAAATACCAATACATACAACTAATAATGCACAAAAAAACTCACAAAAAAATTGAAAACAAATCCCGTATTCGTCCGAATAAGTGCCCTTAATAGTGAGCCGTTCGCAAGTTTACGTAATACCAGGGAACAGTTATTTAACTGTTCCCTGGTAATACAATAACAAAAACGGATATGTCACACCAGGGAACAACTGTTTCCTGGTCACACTTCCATTTTTGAAAGTTGCTAAAATTGTTCAAATTTATATCAGATTTCCACCTACTAATCCTTGATGATCGTCCTATATAAAACACTCACCGACTGTGACAGATATTTAAGGTCTTGTATTCAAACGTTACAAGAATTTATGACGTTCTTATTTTCGTATTTCGTAAAGTTGCGAAACCTCACTAATATACGCTTCTCTTGAATAAACGCCACTCCTAATGAAGAAATTATCTTAATTAGGTTAATCAAACTAATAAGTACTTACCTCCTACTCACCCCATAGTGCTGTACTGATTGATTGGCTTTCATTTTGAAAATAAAACGGACCCCATAAACTCTCTTTTTTATTACTGGTGATTGTAAACGGATAGGTGTATAGTTAATAACGTTGTATTTAAATTATTGAAGTTGTTAATTGTTTATTATATTTTCACCAGATGCACGGTCCTGTTTGTTTGTACTATGTTAACGATGCAGAGGATTTGATTCCAATAGCCATTCAGCTGAAACATGCCAAATCCGAGACGAACCCGGTAAGGATTTTCAAAACAAATAGATAAAAAAGAAATGTAATTATTTAGGTCTACCACTGTCTAAAGAAAAAACTATACGCCTAATGAGGATGGATGGATGGATGATGATGATGTTGAGATGATGATGATGATGATGATGACGATGATGATGATGATGATGATTATGATGATAAATGATGATGACACACAAGACTGTTTAAGTTGACTGGGTTGTCCAAATGTGGATTTGTATTCACGAGCAAAAGGACTTGTAAAAACAGCAAAAGCTCTTTACAGAGAATTTCTGCTTTCTGGCCTTGTCGAAGTTCTGCTTGATGTTGGTAGAACAGGTTTCTCTCTAGCCTCCCAGGGGCACAGCCAGGATTGAATGAAAGGGGGGAGTCAGATTTGCGAGCGAAGCGAGCAATTTGGGCTGGGGCCAGGTGGCCGCTTCTGAATGGCCTTTGAAAGTGATATAAAGTGGCCTATTCTATTTTCTGCATTTCTCCTGAACTTGTTGTGCGAAAAGCATGTCGATTGTTGGCTGACCTTTACAAAAGCCGCATTAGGAACAGTAGCGTCGCCAGGAATTCCCCGACGGCAGGCAGTGCCCCCGACAGGGAGGGCAAGTCCCGACGGCCCCCGGCGAAAGGCCAAGCGTGAGGTAGGCGTGTTCCCGGTTTTCAGTCTGACAAGCAAAAGAAAACGTTATTTGCCGTATTTAGCGTGCACTTTTCGGCAGTTTGGTACAATTGGGGGCTCGACTGCACCTACTGGGCCACAACGAAGTCGTAAATTTTTTCCCGACGAAGAGGGGGGCAAGGGTCCCCGACGGGGTGGTAACCCCCAGCCCCCGTAGCGCCGCAACTGATTAGGAATCACTATATACACGATCAGAAAGGGCTTTCAGCGAGTATTCCGGAATCCAACCAATCATATCGTGTTAACGCTGTTGCTACGTCGAAATTGCGACCCCAATCTTTCGCAGAAGTTTCAAATTTATCAATAAATGAAAGTAAATTTAACCCAAATATAAAGGCATTGACATCATAAAATATATATGTGACACGTGTAAACAATTTTGTTATGACAAAAGAATGTTAAAAACACAATAATGTTGTAAAACAGTTATTATCAATTAACTAATATGTTTGTGACGAAGGCTGACAAAATCAAAACTGTAGGCGCCTACTTGGGATTGCAATTCTACAATGTTAAGTTCACCATCTAGCCGAAATATAATAAATCTATAGATTTTAGGGTACTCTCCTGTCATACAATCAGTAAGTTCCTTCCACCGCTCTTGTACCGTATCGTGAAGTATATCACTTGCAAATTCTATATCTTATAGGTATTCCTTCCGAGTGATCCAGACTACACCTGGCTACTAGCAAAATTATGGTTTAGCGTCGCCGATTCCAACTACCATCAAGCGGTCACCCATTTGGCATTCACACACTTTGTGGTAGAGACTATCGCCATAGCTATACATCGCCATCTTTCTCCGTCGCATCCTCTCTTTCGTCTTATCAAGCCGCATATTTCAAATGTCATGGCTATGAACTCGTAAGATTTAACTTAGATTTGATTAACAACTGACCGACCGACGCATTGAAAATGATGGTTGGTTGGGTGGTTGTTCAATTTTTAGATTGATAGATTCATTAATTACTTGATTAATTGATTGATTGTTTGATTGTTCGCTTGATTGATTTATTGCTTGCTTGATTGATTGATTGATTGACCGACCGACCGACAGACAGACCGACCGACCGACCGATTGATTGATTAATTGACTGATTGATTGTTTGTTCGATTGTTTGATTGATAGATTGTTCGATTGTTTGCTTGCTTGATTGATTGATTTATTGTTCGCTTGAGTGATTGATTGATTGTTTGAATGTTTAATTGATTGATTGGTTGATAGATGGATTAGTTGATTGCGATTGATTGATTTATTGATTGATAGATTGTTTGATTGATTGACTGTTTGATTGATTGGTTGATAGATGGATTAGTTGATTGCGATTGATTGATTGATTGTGTAATTGATTGATTGATTGATTGGTTGATAGATTGACTGATTAGTTGATTGCAATTGATTGATTGATTGATTGCGATTGATTGATTGAGTGCGATTGATTGATTGAGTGCGATTGATTGTGATTGATTGATTGATTGATTGCGATTGACTGATTGATTGCGAATGATTGATTAATTGACTGACTGACTGATTTTTCGTTCGATTAATTGACTGTTCGTTCGATTAATTGACTGTTCGATTGTTTGCTTAATTGATTGATTGATTGATTTATTGTTCGCTTAATTGATTGATTGTTCGATTGTTTAATTGATTGATTGTGTGATTGATTAATTGATTGCTTTATCGATTGTTTGATTGATCGATTGAATAATTGATTGCATTTTCTATTGTTTGATTGATCGATCGATTGTGTTTTGACCTATATATTATAGAGTAAAGGCCTTAGATTTAAACGGCTAAATCAACTATTAATGACATGTGTTCTGCTGTACGTTAATGTTTGATTTTCCGGGATTAACAACATTTTGACGCAATTAGTTGTCCAAAATCAGAAGTAGGTATACTACTCAAATTACACAGTGTTAAAAACTAGGAAAATTACAGATTTTGAAAGGGTTGTCTTTGAAACTAGAAATGACATTCCAAATATGATTCGCATAAATGGAAAGATGACTAAAATTTACAAGAACAGGTATACTTCGTAATGTGATTTTTGATACATTTGCTAAACACAAGCCTTTCAAAATCACGGTAACTTCTTTGAGTAGTAGACCCTTTTTTAATTGAAGACCAACATTAGAAAGTATTTTACTTCATTATATTATTGCACAAATGTTTTGAAAGCGTATGAGTCAAGTCACTAGTAATTGTTTTGTACGTGTATCCAAAGAAATTTTAATTATGGAGTTTACATTTAAGTGCAGAGCTATTTTAAGGACATAACTAACAGACTAATGGCTTAGTCTAAGCATTCACTAAGTGATTTTAAACCACTCTGTCATCTTTCTCCAACAGGGATGGTCGATTGGTCTTGTTAGATTCAAATAGGGGTTATTTCGAAGTCCTGTTTAACGCCCGCAAAAAGGGCTGCGTGAAGATGATTCAGAAAGGACTGTCAACCTGGTCATTTACAAAAAATGGAATGCTGCCAAACGACTTAAAGGAACGTGGTTTATCCGACCCAAAAGTTTTACCAAAATACTACTATCGAGATGACGGCCTTCTGATTTGGAATGCTATTCACGCGTATGTTACTGCAGTCGTAAACCATTTTTACGGTTCGTAAAATTAACCATTTCAAAACGTTTTTTTATCTCTTAAAAATTAAATTCAAATATCCGTAAACAATTGAATATTTTCCAAATAAACATGGTAGGCGCACAACTTCAGAGAGACACCAGACAGGGGCGTATCCAGGATTTGTCGAAGGGAGGGTGCTCGACCTAGGTTGGGTTCTGACAAGTAAAAAAACCTTTTTTTTCAATTTTTACCCAAATTTCTGGATTTTAGGTGTTTCTCGTCAGATTTTAGCCCTTCTCCTCTGAAGGGGGTGCTCATTTCCACTGAAGGAGGTGCTTGAGGTCCAAATTTTCAATATTTCTTCCTAATTTTACTATTTTTAAGAGGGGTGCTCAATCACCTCAGTTTCATGAAACTTGTAATCTTTTATGGCATTTTTATCCTCAATTTTGGAAGTTCCGGAAGTATATAAAAACATTTACATTTACAAATTCTTCTCATGCGTGAGAAATGCGAATTATGGGGGTGAGGCGTTCAAAATGGATCCCCAAGTTGGCATGTATAACATAGAAAATCATATAATCCAAAGTGTTGACCAAATAAAATTGCATTTATGGCTACCGTATTGTTCCTAATAAACGCCCCGGCCCTAATAAACTCCCCCCTAGATTTTTTTTCAAAAGTGTTCAGGCCTAGCCAAGCTAGGCCTACCTACCGTAAACTGTAGTAGGCCGCTTAAACCAGCCT
>JAOTQE010019573.1:0-10714 GCA_025631205.1 Nesometra sesokonis | reverse complement strand
ATAATAATAATAATAATAATAATAATAATAATAATAATAATAATAATAATAATTATAATTATTAACAACAACAACAACAACAACAATAACAATAACAACAATAACAACAACAATAACAACAATAATAATACTAATACTAATAATAATAATAATAATAACAATAATAACAATAATAACAATAATAACAATAATAATAATAATAATAATAACAACAACAGCAACAGCAACAGCAACAGCAACAGCAACAGCAACAGCAACAGCAACAGCAACAGCAACAACAACATAATAATAACAACACTAACAATAATAACAACACTAACAATAATAACAATAATAATATAATATAAGCTGTAATCTACGCTTTAAATGACATTCATTGGATAAGTAGATCCCAAGATATGAGAATTTGAAATTTTCATTAAAACATGGTTTTAAGAAAATCATAAATAAAGCAATGTAAAAACAAACAATCAAAAGACTCTAAATTTCAGAAAATCTGTATTAAAACTGTTTTAAAAAGTATATTATAATGAAATAAAAGTAGTGTTTATAATTGATGAAAACTAAATTTCTCAAAAATTTGACTTCAGACCTATTTTGGTGATTATCTCAACTCATTTTGTGGCAAGATCTCACAATTTATCTTGGTTTTTATTAGGCAGCTGAGTGACATGATTGGGAGATGTGATCGTCTACATGCATCGTGTCAAGCACTCATCGCTGGACCAGATTATGATATACTACAGCAGAAGGCTCAGATGCAGGTAGCTTGATGATCTTGTAATAATTAGTTATTAAGATTAATATTATTATCATTATCATTATCACTGTCACTATCACTATTATTATCACTATTATTATTATTATGATATCCTACAGCAGAAGGCTCAGATGCAGGTAGCATGATGATCTTGTAATAATTCAGGGACATATTTAGGGGAGTGGGGCACACAGCCGGCATGCGCCTCCCCTATTATCGGTCCCCTTAAATTAGGGATGCCGGGTGTAAAATTGATGCCAAAAGTAATGGACATCATATAAGGACAGGGGTAAAAATACATGGGTAAAAAACATGATAAACTGGCAAAAAAAAATATCCATTTAATTTGCCATAATGATGTGAACAAGTCTGTTTTTAGCAGGTGCAGCAGACTTTGATTTTCTTAATGATTGCAAGCAGTTTGTGTATGTATTTTTCTGTTATTGTTCTGTTTAAGTTGTTCATGCCACGTTCCAATCTTAAAAATAAGTAGGATATACCTAATAGCTTTGACATCACCCACTTTAATACTCTGCCAACACAATTGCAACATTATCTCATTGCTGGATCAATTTGTAGGCGGCGCATGTAATATAAGAGGAGCATACATGCACCGTACTTCTGACGATTTTAGATGGGTGCGCGCCAATGCGCCCTCTTCTAAATCCGCCATGCTATGCCTCACTCACTGTGGACTCATCTGAAAGAGAGTTTACAGTATGTTGCTGTAATCAAATTTCAACAATTGCTCCCACTAATATCACACAATTATCTTCCAGATTGATTGCAGAGAGGCAACTGAAGCCATCAGTACAGTTGATGCTAAACCCTGCACACAGAATGACCTTGCTTGCTTACTAGAATCCAACATGGCTGACAAGATCTCAAATCATGGCATTATCATTGAAGATGCAGGTATAAGCACAATTTTATAAAACTATTAGACTTGTCTAGATTAGGTCTACCTAGGCCTAGCCTTGGCATCTGACATGTTTCCTAGGAAAGCATAGGGGTCATTCCACCAACTTGGGATGCATGTCAAAATTAGCAGTTAGTGTATATAAGACGTGATTATATTGATACTCTTTGTGTTACATTTTAAAAAAGTTATTTTATTTTGAAAGTACACAAGTATATCTAAGATAATTTGACAAAAATATGTATTAATGAAATTCTCCTTTTTTTATATACATAGAATGTTTCTAAATAGTTTTTACCTGAATAATAGTGGATTGATATTATATTTCACTAAAATAACCTTGGATATTGCAAAATTGTTAAGACCACTATATAGCCTAGGAAAACGTAGAATTACCACTGCGTAGCATAAACACCGCCATGGATCTCTTGCTCACCTATGAACTGTTAAATAATCGAGTGACCACTGCTTCTGAATTACGTCATGGTGGAGACATGTTTTTTAATTTATTGACCAATCAGGTTCTTTGAAGCATGTCATGACAGCAATTATTTTATTCTTCCTATACAACTGAGGACTGCATGATTAAAAGTTCTCGTAGATTATGCTTTTGAGCTAAAGAGACATCCGTACTAGCCCAGGTAGTAATAGATTACTTATTCAATAATTCCCCATCTTAGACCAAAGTATATTTCAGATTTGAGAATGAGAAAAAAACTTGCATGGTTTCTGTTGAGATCACACTTAGTCTGGTTTGGATCAGATGAGTTGCATTTAGCTCAGTTGGTTTATCTGGTGGTAATTACTGTGCTGTACATTAAACCGTGGTGACTCACTGATCCCTGGTTCCTAACAAACACCATGCCACTCTCCCTGTGTTTCGACTGGAGGGTCGAAATACAAGTTAATAACACACTGTCTTTCGGATGAGACGTAATCCATTGGTCCTGTGTGTTAGCGAACGCAGTACACTCTTGAGAAAAGAGTAGGGAATTGTCTCGCGGTGGACTGCCCAATCACTACCAAAGGTCCCCCGATGGGGCTGTAGCACTAACCGCCCCCCCCCCCCTAGCACCGCCACTGGACTGCACAATCACCACCAGAAGCACACCACTCCTTGGTGTCTCATTCACCATTAAAAAAAATCAGATCCATTCCTTCCACTGACAATGTAAAAATCAGTAGAATATACCACTTAGCAAAAGGGACATCCTTACTACAGTTAAACATCCCTGTGCGGACACCTCTCGTAAGCGGACACCTCCCATAACGAACACTAATTCCAAGACCAGTTGTTCTTCCTATCTAATCAGTGCATTTGGTACCTCCTGTAAGCGGACATCTCCCGTAAGCGGGTGCAGACATTTTTTGTCTTACAATTTAGATTTTTTGTATTTTAATTTACCTCCATAAGCGTACATCTCGGAAAATTTAGTGATTTTTGTGTACAATGAATAACAATTTCTGTACAAAATCGTCATTATATTGTAATGGCTGAGAATTATACTACTGAACCAATCTTAAAAATGATAAACATATTTAATAAAATAGAGAATGCAATGTATATGAACTTGAGAGGCCATTTGTGTTGAGAAGGCTGTGAAATATGAGACATAAGGACATATACATAAGTTTACAACTGTGGCCCTTCTATCGGCTGAAATTGTCATAAGCAGACACCTCCCGTAAGCGGACATTTTCCTGGACCCAAGGGGTTCCGCTTACGGGAGGTTCAACTTTAGTCAGGTAGCTAATAGACTACACTACATGTACATAATAGACTACACTACATGTTCACTAGTCCTACAAATATATCTTACAGAGAAAGCAAATATATCAGAAGGTTCAAATTCTGGGACCAGTTCTCCTCAAGACCCAAGCACAGATGACAGTGAAGGTCATGAACAGGACAAAATAGAATGGTTTAGACTGGACAATGGCCGGACAAGACGGACAGTCAACTCAGCCAGGTAAATTGGATTTTCAATTTGGTTACTTCTGAAATTTAATTCTTAGTCAGTTTTTAAAGTATTAAAAGTCTTTTGTTTAAACTTTTTGGTCTAGATTCAAAAGCATATTTTTTCGCCATTTACAGGATTGTATTTCTTAGAATTTCCTTGATAACTTTATGTATTTACTCCTAAAATGAGGAAGTATGTAGATAAGAAAAATCGACCCTGGGTTCCGGAATTTTGGGATGATCCAAAAACAACAACAACAACAACACTACCACCAACAACAAGAACAATATTTGAGGCATGCCACGGCAAAACCACCACGTTGTAGGAAAATTCAAAATTAAGTTATTGTTAAAACATTATTACACGTTTTTAAACCTTTAAAATGAGGGGTCAATTATCAAAATCGGACATCTATAACTGAAGTTATTGGACAAAATATGTACAAATTTTCTTTGTATTTGTTTATATTTCCTGTTGTTTATTTGCTTATTTCTCAATAACTTCCTGTGCGTCAAGTTGGTGGTTTTGCCAAGACTATCCTCATTTGTGTTCCAAGGTCTGCTTCGCATGGACCTAAAATACTGTTTTATTCATTGTACTATCCACCTTGGAAATGTTGGTTGTTGATCAACATCTCTGAAAATTAATTTTTAAGTGAATCCATTTTCTTATTGTATAGGTCTCGAAGAAGTATCCAGCCAGAAGATGTAATGATACTAGAAAATGATGACACCAATGTAGAAGGAGCAAGAACAGAAGATGCAGTGGAAGCAAGACCAACAACTACTGGTCAGCCATCAACTGTGGTAGCCACTACTACTACATCAACTTCCAGACCTCAGCAACGTGTAACACGATCTCGCTCAGCAAGCCATAGAGGTAGTCAACTACGGGATAGTTTGGCAATAGAGGAAGGAGGTCGAACATTTGGATGTCGCTCGTTTTTGCATCATTGTACTACAAGAGGTATATACAATTAAACTTGACTAAGTCGAATCTAAAGTGACATTGAAAAGTAATTCAACTTAGAAAAAATTTGACTTAGAAATTGTAATTTAATGGAAAACATCGATGGCAAAAAAAATAAGTTTGACTTAGAAATTATTTGACTTAGGCACAGTCGACTTAGGCAAGATTTACTGTATTGCAAGTTTTGTTTTTGTGACAATAGTAATATTTAAACTAGATGAAATACAGGCAATTCTCCCAAAACCTACACTCCAGAATACCAGACCTTTTTAAAAGTTTCAAAATCACGAAACATGTAAAATTGTCTCTATTTCAGACTGTCTGTAAAACTGGTCACTGGATGAGACTAATGAAGAATTAATGTCGCAAAACGTCCCTTTCTCACAAGTGTCACTTGTTTAGTTTTAACATTGTCTAAATGCTACCGCACACGTGAACCAACAGTGCACATCATTAGTCACTCGTCGCAACATTGCATGGCAATAATTCACATGTGCGGTAAAAATTTTGTGCTCCGATGTCGCAGTGCAAGGTTTTGAACATGTTGAATTTTTAACAGCTACTCAAGCCGACGGTGCGTAATGTGCAGTGAATGTGAGCTTTACCCTTCACAATTTGCAAAGCACTACGTAAACATGTGTTCACATCTTAATGCCTGATAATGTTATAGAATGAACGTGCACAAACTCTTTGCAACATGTACCTGTTGCCATATAAACGCTAACATAGTGCATTGTAAATCTCCTGGTCTCTTTTCTTTTGAAGTGGATTTTCAGGCCCTGAATATTCATAATTACCATATTCACATGCGGTTTTTATTGCTTTAGATCTCTAAAGGGATGTGCTCGGCCACCGTTGGTGATACTCATAAAAGTCAACGTATCTGATTTTGTGCATTTTCTCTTCTACCGCCAATGGCTGTTGACTCGCATGTGCCATGGCCTTAAGAGTCACTTTGTCTATGCAGTCAAATCCAGTCATGGGTTCTCTGTTATGTCCCCTACAACAAGGGTAGAAAAGAAGTATCCTTTATCACACTTATAAGAATGCATTTTGCACAACCAGAATCGCAGACAGGATAGTTTAAAAACTACTAATATCATTGTCATATGGATGCCAGCATTTATGATGTACCACATCACCACCCTACATCCCCCAATTAATGAGAGTGCAATCACCATTGCCTTTATAATTTATATTGTTTGATTGATTACTTTTTAATTAATGCAAAGTAGGTTATCAAAAAAAATATAAGTACAGCAAGCTAAATAGAATATTCTTTCTTGCTTACAGACCGACGCTCATACCCGTATATGCCTCTTCCATTTTCGGCTATAGCAAGGGAAAATAACTCATCAACAACGGAGGAAAGTCCCGACCTTAGTGACCTCAGTGACATGGAGATTGAGCTTCCGTTGCGATCAGCTTGGCCTAACGCCGGCAACTGGGCAGGAGAGGGCAGCAGAGATGCTGGTACAACTGTCTCATTGTCTGCACGGGAGATTTTGTCAGTTATGCAAGAATCAGATACCCTGGCAAATAATGGTACAGTCCAAACTTTCAATGATTTCAATTTGCATAATATTCTTGAATCATTCATTTATGTGAAGATATACCAAAAATGCTTTTTAGCAGTAAATCTTTAGAATTCTGAAAGATCGAAGGATTGAGTCCAGTGCTAAGCATGCAGATTCAGCTACATGTTTCTCTGTGCATACACATGTTTATAAAAGAGAATTGCTGTAATTAAATATGTGTAAGGTCTCACCACAAAACGAGTCTCGTAGGAAAATCCAAATTTGAGTTATTGGTCCCTTATAATAGAGCATAAAATAATCTCTAATCTACATTTTAATTGATATCCATTTGATTAAGTAGATCCAAAGGTATGAGCATTTGAAATTGTCATGTATGAAGATATGGATTTGAGAAAATCGTCCAAAAATTAATCTAAAAACAAACAAATAAAAGATTAGTAAATCTCAGAAAATCTGTATTAAGGACAGTTTCCTACATGCAAACTAAAATGTATATTGTAATGAAATATAAGTACCATAATCTTCATAATTGATTAAAGCTAAATTTCTCCTACAAAAATTTCACTTCAGACCTATTTTGGTGATTATCTCAGTTTGATCTCACCTACGATGCGACTCATTTTGTGGAGAGACCTCGCGTATTACTGTACCTCACCCCTTCCCCCTACCGCTCCACAACCAGCATACATTGTGACACTCATGAAACAAAACTTGCTAACTCCAGTTACTGTTAATTACTATTAAAATATGAAAGAAAATAAAATAAATGTATTAAAATTATTTTTAATTCTACTTAAAGGAAACCAGGTAGAGGGGGCTACAGCAGCATCCACATCAGAAGAAGCATCCCCAGTCAGGAGACGTTGTCACCAACACAGCCAAAAATCATCTGGGTAAGCTTTTCTATGATACATACTCCTTTTTAAATTTCCAATTGTAAATTATCAATGCCTTCTCTTTACCTTTTGAATAAAACTATGAAGAAGCAACTTTGCCTTGATTGGAAATCGTGACAGTAGATTATGGCGATTTTTGTTTTTATGCCACTGCGCCTTGAGCACCTTTGGTGGAGATGAGCATTATAAATCATTATTATTATTATTATTATTATTATTATTATTAGATATATATTACTCTTAAATATTATTGATGTTATTTTTTTGTATTGCTTTTTATTGATCTATTTTTGTTTTGTATAACTGTAAATCCAATTATATATGTTACTTACTTTATGTAAGGGTCTTACGTGACAGGAATACCTTCTAGTAACGATCGTAATGGTTTGTTTAAATCAAAACTAATTTTATATAAATTCATGTTTTATCTTTATAAGATACCATTGATAGAAATAAATATTTGTAATTGTAAATTGTTATGCAAGTTAAGTATATTAGGTCATGTGCTTTAGGACCAGTAAGCCGACTCCATAGAGGAATGTGAAACAGACTACGTATCCGTGTCTGCATGTGTGTTTAAAATTAAATTAATTTGTTTCTCTACCATTTCAAGCCTGATTTTGATTCTGATTGTTCTGACTGATGAGGGCGCTTTCTAATATTTTCACAGAATTCTGAAGTTCATTAATTATGCAAATTTATTAACAATTCATAAAAATGCTACTTCTACATTTTGCAGTGGATTTTTATTATTTTTGTTTTATCTTATAGGGCTTGGTGGGGGCTTGCAAACAGTTACACAGAATTCTGCGATTCATTGATTTATGCAGATTTATCCAAAGGCTACTTTTATATTTCACAGTGGATTTTGAAGTCTTTGCTTTATCCAATAAAGCTCAGTGGGGCTTTCAAACCTCACAGAATTTTTAAATTTATTAATTATACAAATTTTTGCAAATTTATTCAAATTTATCAAAAAATCTATATTTAACATTATATTCCTGAAATACTTTAATACATTTCTTGTATTAGCTACATCAAACTTCCAAGAATTACAAACATTGATTCTAGCCCAATGTTGCTCACAACATAAATTATACACTGTGGATTAACTTATATTTCATTCTGTTTTTAAAGGCCACACAAAATTCCTTTTGTTTTTGTGACAATTGCTACATGATTTCTTAAATGATCTGTGCAGTAAAAAAAACATGTATTTTAATTAATTCCTTTTAATTTTTATAGGTACACCAGGGAGCTCAAGTGTTCCGTCTTTAATTGCGCCACCAAAAGCAGCTCTTTTTTCGTAAAATGCAAGAAATGTTCACGCGTGTTTTGCCGAGATTGTGTGTCGGAATCTGCTAGTGCAAGGCGTTGTTACAAACGTCCACAAGGCCACAGCTTTGTCTACCTAGCTGGTAGCTCTCAACAGTCACTAAATGACGGTAGGCAGAGTACAGAAGACGCAGTGGATGCTACTCACAACAGTCCCGATGTCCTCCGTGCTTTGCTGTTGTCCGAAAACAGCAGTTATCGATGTAGTCGGTGCGTAGGAAACTCTCATACTTGTCATCGTAATCACGCATGTTCTAAGTGTAGCCAACGATCTAGAACAAAGTCTTCTAGTGATCCTCGATCAGAAGGATCGGGGGAAAGCTCAGGGCACACGGGAAGTGATCGCCCTCAGTCATCGACTAGAGCCCATGGGTCATCACAAAACAACCAAAAAACTAAAGCAAAATCTGATGAGAGTGCTGTAAAATCAAAAGTGTGCTCCAGTAGCTCGAACAGTAGTATAAATTCAGACTCTCCGCAAGCAGCTGGCGGTAAGAAACCCACATGTGATCAGGGTGCCGCAGCGAGCACAGCTATTGCATCGGCCAGAAGTGATAGAGTGTGGAGAGCTCGTAGGTCACTATCTCCATGTGAAAACCTCTGTCCAACGTGCTCGGTCAGTAATTCAGATGATGCCGTAACATGTGCTTCTTGCAATACATTGTTGCTGCTTTAAACTATCAGTATTTTTTTAAATGCTATCGCGTCCAAATTATAAATGTATATGTTATGTATATACAAACCATAGATTCACTGTATTTAAGATTATTTGTTGTTTTTAAATTCACCACTACTCACAGAATATCACATCCAGTTTCATGAGCTATGCTGATAGTACAGGTCACTTGCGCCGTGTTTCCGCAGGAAAAACAAATATGCGATAAATTATCGCAATAAAAATTATCCGATAAAATTGCTGAAGAAACTTGTGTTTAACCTATTCTGATGTGATAAAATTATCCAATAATTATTCGATTCTATTCCGATAATTGATCTAAAAGTGATAATTTTTTATCTTTAACACAGGGTCAACCTTGATCTTGTTTTTGTGACAATTTCATCGTGGTTCCCGCCATGGTGCCACGCAAGGGAAAAGGAAATCACCAACAAATCACTGGAAGTAGTGGACTCACAATGCATTATGGTCTGCATTGAGTTTACGCAGTTCTTTTGCTTAAATTAATTTGATTGGATGATATTTTATCGGATGATCTGAAAATCCTGCAGCAACATGGCCCTAGTACCATAGAATTCCTTTGTGTCCTCCTCATTTTACACCTTACGTTGGTGAATTGCAAACTATGATATTGTCGGGTATGGTAGCTAGCCAAGAGACATAAACAATAATGAAGATTGAACCCTTTATTCTAGGAGACAATTTTTACATTAAGTTTCTAATGGGAATGCACATTGCCGGCATGGTTATGGTAACAACGGTATTTTCTGTGTTAAAAGGACTTAAGGGAATACACATTGTATAGTCTCCTCTATTTTATTTGGTGCACTTGAATAATAAAACATGTTGTAATCAGTGTAATCATGTAAATTCAAGAAAAAATAAATTAATTAAATGCCTTGCTCCAGAGTTGATATTCTCTACAAAGAGCTGGTTGTAAAAAAAAACTTATAAACCTGTATTTTTACAGCCATTTCTACTAAACTTAATGTTTCTCATGTTCACCAATTATCTGGTGAACCTTCATTCTCAAAGCTAGGTCCAAACATTTGGATAACATTTCATACACAATTTACCCTCTTGACCATCTTCAAAAAATGCATCTTTTCACAAGATAATTGATCCATGCACCTTTCTAAAAGCACTGCATTATATAGATATCAATGTAATGCGATTAGAGAAAAATTCTTGGTCACACCATTGTTTACATGACCATTTTACAGAGCACTCTATTTTTGATGTTGTAAGCATAGTATTCTTTTTTTTTATTAAATGAACATTTTATAGCACGCTCTGTTTTCAAGAACCAAATTCACATGTTGCTTGTTTGCTAGATTTTATGTATTTTTTCTTATTCCAGGAAAAAGTTTAACAAGCTAAAATTGAACATGGAAAGAGTTTCAAATTATTTTCTCAACAGTTAAAGTAGAGGTTCCAATATTAAAAAAAGGATTCATCTGGTTCCAAAAGTAATTCTTTGTTTTTGATCAAGAAATGATAGAAAAATAAAATAATTCCCTTCGTGATGTTTCATTGATAGGCTGCCGACTACTTCAGGCTAATGCTTGGGTTGAAACCATTATTTACGGCTAGATGGTGATCTTAACACTGTAAAAATGGCAGTCCATGTAGGCGCCTACTATTTTGATTTCTCAGCCTC
>JAOTQE010019572.1:0-20000 GCA_025631205.1 Nesometra sesokonis | reverse complement strand
AATGGCCTTGTGTGTCAATGTAGCTACAAAAAAAACCCCCAAAACATTAGATTTACTGCGGTAACTTTAGTAGAATTAATATCAATAGATTCCTGCAGTAACTGCATTAGAATAATTTTGACATGATCCCTTATCTGTATAACCACATTTAATATTATCTCTACGGTCGTAACATAATCAATTAGGCCTATTGGTTGTACATGTATGACTAGTTGTTGTGTAGTATTATTTTGTCGTTATTTATGTCCAACATTTACGGCATTAACGCAACTAGCCTCTTACAATTCCTAGAAACCGTATTTTATATTTTATTAAATATTATTTAATATCAGTTGGTCGATTAGTAATATTTGCAGCCATTTCAGTATAATGGACGTGCAAAAATTTGTATTCGTTATACAAACAAATCAGTAAATTCCTTGGGAGCGGTTGTTTAGGGTACGTTATGGGAACTAAATTAACAAACTAAAAATCTAAATTTTAATTAAGTGTTTTACGAGAGCTACCAATGTACTAATTAGATGGGAAGAACAAACTGTTTTTTTAAGGAGTACCCGTTATAAAGAGAGGTTTCCTCAGGGAGGTTCAACTGTATTTCAGAATTAGATTCTGTGAAGTGTCGTTCTCCTAGACTCGAACCTTCTTTGAAATCTTCGTAATTGGTAGACACGATGTTTATAAATCGAATAAAGGTGAGCCAATTTTTTTAAGATCTCTGTTTCAATTCAGTGTGAATCCAATGAAAAATAAATCCACTATTGTATAATACAATGGCCTATAGAATTGTTCTTAAAATATGTATATTGCGTGCAATGTATTATTTATTTTTTTATAATTTAATATATTAAACGAACTTTGCCAAATATATTTATAGCTAGAATATGACGTCATCTGAGAAACTGCTTATTGTTTCGATGAGCCATGTTTTCGTTTTTAATGAATACCGCCCCTGAAATGTATACCTTATTACCAGAGGCAATTCACCACAACTGGAACACTGTTAAAATGAGTATTTTAAAGGAATCACAAGAAAATCCTCAAGAACTTTGAAGGGGTCAATGCCCTCACAATGTAAGCGTGCGTTTTTACCGTCTATACTGACTTTGGACATTTATCAAAATTTATAATAACACAGACCTTTTAAGCTCCCAGCAAACCGAAAACTCATAGGCCTATATCGTCGAATTTTGAAAATATTGTCATTGACATTTGTCAGGGTTTATATGTTTTCACCACGTCTCCGTTATTTAGTGTAGTCATTTTCTCAGAACTCGGCTGCTATTACATAACCAAACCCTTCTATATGTCATGGTTTACGCAAGTCTGTTTAGACGATGGTACAACAATGCGAAATTGTCCAATTTGTAGAATAGATGGTAGCTTTTTCCTTATTTCATTCTTAAAGATGTATTTTGAAAATATGAAAAAACGAAAAATGAAAATGGCATGCTAACTTTGAAGTTATGAACTTGAACACGAAACAACATTGTAAACACATCTTAAAAACTCTAATTTCTATTCTCAATTCTTAACTTTATTGTTCCTTGTGATGAAAATGGTTAAATTTTCATAAAATTTTCAGTTGGTTTCGTCAATTCTTGCTTCTAATGTCATTCGTTCCTCTGAGCTCTGTATATAATGGCAAAAACAAATAATAATAGATCTAGCACATGTAGTAAGCCTAAAGTATAGGATGTTCTCAATATTGAATTATACCGTGTACTATTTTATAGGCCTACTACTTTATACCAAAAAAAAAAAAGAAAACCCATTCCATTGTGTTTCGATTAAATGTTTCGACATTGATAATGTCATCATCAGTATTCCAGATGACATAACGAATGTTGAAATATTGAATTAAAACATGGTGGTGCATATTTATTTATTGGAGTGTGCATTATACTGTCATGTCTGGAATTAATCGGTGGATCTCGGTCTAAAATTAATACAGTAAGAATTCATACCGTACTGAATACAGCCTGAATATGTCTATAGCATACACATCATCATAAGTATTCTTCCAAAGATAATCGTCCTATCTTTTTCCGATACGCGGTCTCTTTCTATTCGTCTCCAAAAGAGCTGTAGTAGTCTCAGTTTAAGATGAGTTATTATTTAATAAGATGCGAACGTCCACTAACCAAGCGACAAACACACCGACCGATTCACCAATTAACAAATTGAATGATCAATACACATTACAATACAATACTGTACTAAGAAAATGACTGCTAAATTCCAAACCAGTTACTATTAGAACTTAAGGAAATAACATAGTAAACCTAATGGATATCAAAATGAAACGAGAGACCAGTGGGTATGTAGGAGATGCTTGTGAAAAAAAAAAACAACATTACAGTAGTAGGCCTATATAAAAATAAATACTGGGGTCTCCAGACCCCACGTTCTAAGAAAAAATTCCATATAAAAAGCTCAAAAATACTGTAGGAGGAATAAGGCGTTTTTGTTTTGCTTGTCAAAATTCGATCAGGTTTGAGCACTCCTTCCCCAGTTCCTGGATACGCCCCTGTGAAAGACCAACCGAGTGTCCAACCAATCAATTGGAGGATCGGAGCACATTACAGTACAAAACCTTCCTTCAAATATAATTCAATTATACCATTCAACTCTAAGAAATTTCATAGGCTTATTAGTAATAAACCTGATTGTGACCGCCCACCAAAGTGAAGTAGCAACGACTTGACTCATCTTTCTATCTATATCATGCTGTGTAACCACAGCCTACTCTATGTAAATAGACTATATTTTCATATTAAAAAAGACAGTACACAATGTTCAATTCATCAAACAAAATATTCTACTTTATTCAATCTGTACAACCGATATGATTTCATATATTGATAATCTGTGAAATATGGAGAATTTACTTCCGGGTCAATCAGTGTTGCAGCAATCGATAAAATGGTCGACATAATACCTGTAATGATTTCCCGGCAACGCAATGCAACTAAGGTTTATAGACATTTTGTGGGATACATTTCTGCATTGATACCGAAAAGAGGCACAAACTGTTGCATACAATAAGGCGCACAAAGAGACGAAAAACGCGCGCGTGCAATGGATACCAAATACGAGTTTCAACAGTAGTGAGGTTTCGAAAATGTACAAAACTGGATAACGAAAACGGATATGCCTATGTCACATTTCCGTTTTTGAAAGTTGCTAATTGTGTCAAAAAAAATTATCAAATTTTCCACCTGCGAATTGTTGATGAAAATTTGTGTAACAGATATTCAAGGTGGTCTATTCAAACGTTTCAAGAATTCATGACGTATCCGTTTTCGTATTAAAGTTGCGAAACCTCACTACTTGTCTCTACGCGCGCGTAACAGTTTGTTTTTCTTTCTGGTGTAATGCTTTACTAGTAAAACTAACATTCTGTTTGAATGAAATAATAAATAAGATCTTTAATTTAAGACGTTTAATCTAAAAAAAGTTGTTTTTCTAATATACAACGGCACTTTACACATTTTGTTTGACAGCTTATGTTACAATGACAAATAAACACGGAATGTATTTTACAACATACAATTTTTTTTTTCATCTCGGTCACCAGATATATCTCATGCTCAGATACCATCAAATTTTATTTGACAAAAAAACTCGGGTACTGTATAGATCTATTAGCCTATGGTAATAATGTTCACGTATAGTCATGATGTGATGTCATGACCATAGGCATAAACCTAAAGTTATTTTGTTAAATAATATAGGATAGGCATGTTCCTTAAGACATGTTCTGGTAAAACGTTAAAAAATAAAAAAAAAGATTGTTCTTACGTTTCCTTCGGGTAAATTTAACTCTATAGTTATGTACAGTAGTTATTTATTCAGATGTTAATCATATCTTTAATAACAAGATGCTGTACACGGTGTAAATTGGTTATGAATAATTTATCATCCTAGACCTATTTAAAATTTACGTTTTTACAATGTATTGCTTCATTAATTTTACCATTTTTAAAAATTAATTTTAACTATTGTTTATTAATAGGCCCCGTTGATACGATGTTGTTTCAGTTAATACTTTATAATATAGACCAGCTATTGACATTGGAATGCATTAGGGATCATAGCTAAAAAAAATCCTGTATTTTCAGAATACAGTAAAATGGCAAGAATTACAATTAAACTTTAATAAATAAAAGTTTAGAATTTTTGGAAAGTTTTTATTAGTAATAGTAGGCATAATATGACTACTAAAAATAAAGGTGTACACGAACAATATACGGTAGGGCCGTAAATCTGTAAAATTGTACTAAGCAAACACTACTGATAGAATACACGGTTCAGTATATGTGTATTTTAATTCATAGGCCTATTCTAATATGCTACTTTCAAGATATAATATGCGCAACATGGTAATACTGGTTTATTTTTGGGTATGCCTCCGCAACCCGAAAATAAAACATTGAATGTTGCGCAGAAAACATCTGTGTTATAAGACACCTTTGGATAACATTTGTTGTACTTTAACTTTGGCCTTCCCAAACCCGCCTTCCATAATTATTGATGGATATTTTTGTAACAAACCACGTAACTTTATTTCTGGTCATAGGTGTATTGCCTAGCAACGTGTGACGTATAGCAACACGCGGTTTTCTACGCCCGGTTCGATTTCACCGTTGTTTATAGGGTATCATTAATGAAATTGATATCGTTCGAAAATTAACGAAATAATATATCATAGCCCGCTAAACAGGATTTATTATCATGTGTAGTTGGCATCTTATTAAGGATATCAATGTCATCATATTCCATAAATATTACTGGACAAAGGGAGGATGGATGTTGGCCCAAGTTTCATATTCATATTTACTTCATGGACTTACGAATTACAGTACCGTACGGTACCTTATAAATTCATTCACAATAATGTTAAAATCACACTGATGCCATTTCAAATGAGAGAAATAAATCTCTCATTATCATCACAAAGTTTCAAACTACTTAATAAATTATGAATGTAAATACTGGCTAATATTTCATTTGATTTTTAACTAAATAATTGTAGATATTGAGGTTTAAATCTACGGCTTTCTAGACATCATTATTATATCATTATATTTTAATATACAGGTGTCTATATGAATGCTAAGACGATTTTACCTTCAAAACCGGACAATGTCATGATCGTTGCTGCAAAGTTTAAGTACTGTATTTATAAATATAAGTCGATCGATGAGCCAAATTAGTAAATAAAACTTTGATTAAATTAATTAGAAATAAAGATACATGTATATGTTTTTGCAACTTAAAAATTACTATAGATGATAAAATAATAATTATTTGTTGTAAATACTGTATTGAACTGCAATTTGTAATGGATTTCCTGTCTAAAATTATACCGCATATAAGCAACATACGATATTTATATACACACTTATATTTTTGGAAATATCTTTGTATAAAACCACAACAATTCTCTGTCATTTTGATAAATTGATAAATACATCTGTAAAAAAATTATCCAGGCTTAAATAAGATTTGTTACCGATGTTGAGTTGTTATTGTTATTATTATGAAGTCCCGTAGATAATGAAGTTGAGTTCGTATTGACCGGAGAATGTTCGTTACTCGGGGGTGTCGGCATTCCCCCCGTCGTCTGACAGACATACCACTCATTTAGGTTTGGTGGATTTGACGGTACCGTCGTTATCGATATGTCTTCAGTTTGCGCTGGATCAGGTGAAGCCTTAGGCGAGGAGTCTTCAAAGATGCCTGGTGGTGGCGGAGACTTACTGTGTACCTTCATGTGTTTTCGTAACGAGCTGGGGTGGGTATAACTCTTGTCGCAACCACGAACTTTGCAGTTGTATGGTTTATCTGAGGTGTGCACATGGCTGTGTTTCTTGCGGTCACTGGAGTTGGCAAAGCGTCGATCACAACCTTCAAACTCGCACTTAAACGGCTTCTCGCCTGGAAGAAACAAAATAAAATATTGATGTTAAAATGGTTCATCAATAGTAAAAGTGTAATCAAGAACATTCAAAGAATTGATTTCATGTATTTTTATATTATGTCATGTTTATGTTTCAGCTTCAGTAATGAATAGAAGATAATAATAAGCTTCGAAGGATTTGGAGGAAGTTGGAAAATACAGTAGGCTGTAACGTTCTTCGACTTCAAACAATGCAATGATTTGAACTAGACTCGCATGTATTAAAAAAAAGTTTATACTTTAGTATGTGTTTCTTGATGTAAAACAATTAAACAATATGCTACCAACTCTTCTGGGCAGATGTTGACTAAACTGCGATCGATTGTTGATTAATAATTCTAATTGAAAAACATTACTCTTATGATGTTTACGTGTAAGTCTGTGTAAAACATTGTAAATTATATAAAATTGAAACATACGAGTCAATTGTATACAAAATATTGACAACCAGTCGCGTCAGCTGTAAGGTCCTCATTGTTAAAATTGAAGGTTGCGATTTAGGCCTAATGTAATTAAACCAAAATGTTCTAAGTTTTTGTTCTGGAATCGTTTCATTATCTTGACCAATTATGTCATTTGCATTTTTTAAATTGCAACAGGCTAACTTGGGTAGGGCCTATCAATTTTTCAAACAGTTTTCTGTGAAGTCTCGGGTTCCTAAAGTAAGGGGTGTCGCATCGTGTACTTTCAAAACTGTGATGATCAACTGTTCATTGATGGTGGTACGGTAGCTCTTTTTATTACACAATGTTTTATGCAGAAACGTAAAACGAAAGTTTCGTAATGTAACAGTTGCAGGTTAGAAATTATAAAAACACAAAGGTTTCGGACATCGCCCTTCAAGTGACTCACGGTCACGGCACGGTATTGTGTATAAAAATAAATGATAGTCTACCGCTAATTATCTAGGCCTACTTTTAAATACATCGCCTATCATATATATACGGTATCATTTATAGGCTTATCGTCTGAACGTGAAGTTCATTCCATTTTTAGTTACGAAATAAAAAGTTTCAGAGTTTTTTTTATTGAAAATCAACCTGCATAAATGAAATAAATT
Organism: Nesometra sesokonis; assembly: GCA_025631205.1. Classification (NCBI taxonomy): domain Eukaryota; kingdom Metazoa; phylum Echinodermata; class Crinoidea; order Comatulida; family Antedonidae; genus Nesometra; species Nesometra sesokonis. The sequence goes on along the minus strand of JAOTQE010019572.1, from coordinate 12,978 downwards.
GTAAAGTATTATTTGAATATGGCAACATAGCTTAATTATTTTATTTAGTAGAATGATTTTCCTCGTACTGTATTTTCAACAGCAGAGGCGATTTTCATGTAATAACTTTTTAACCTGTAAGGATTATGCACGCATGCCTAAGGACCAATCAAATTATAGCTTTATGAAATAGTAGGGGAAAAGAGGATCAACATCAGGAAATGTAACTGCTCAGCCACCTTCCCTCTGGCAGTTATGCCTCACCCGATTCTGTCTCTAGCACATTTAATGACAATCTATCTCCACACATACACCTTACAACTTTATATAGGCCTACAACTTCTAAATATACCACTGTGCGATTTATCAGATAAATTCAACAGAATGTGGCGATGGATGCTACGGTTGTCAAGAAACTTAATCGCCTAACTTGTTTTTCTCCAGGCTAGCTAAAACAGACATTATATTTTAATTTATAAATTAAATTGTAAATTAATCTGTCAGGAAATGAAGAAGTCTGTTTGCACGGGGAGAATCCTAGCAATGACCGAGCAATATTTCTTATAGTTGTTATATTAGTTTATCGTCCTTATGTGAACTTTGATGCAATATTCAATTCCGATATGAAGACTATACCTATTTGCTCATAATTTCGAGTTTTTCTTCTTTCAATTTAACAATAGACTAAAGATAGTAGTAGGCCTACTTTATAAGCCTATGAAAATATTACTAAACTAGTAAGCGGCCTACTCTGTATTTTATTTTCAGATGCAATTTAAACCCTCTTGATATTTTGGAGACTTAATCAATGGCCCCGCTACGGTACTATACTGTAGGCCTATATGAAAATATCTTTTTTTTATAATTATTATCAAATTGATGTCCGTAATTAATTGCGGGATATTTCACTTAGATCAATTAGGCCTACTTTCTTCTTGAAGGCTTAAGGGTGATGTTGACAGATGTTAGGCCTATGTTTCGGTTTGAGTTAAACCTTCTTACAAATAAAATTTTTACAAGATTCTACACATTATTATGAAACATTAGCAGAAGTTTATTAGGTCTAGTGTCGTCAACGAAAGTTGACGTAAGCAAGTACGACGAATAATTTTAGTTTGTGGTTGAGGTAAATAAAGTAAAAAATGAAACATTAAATATAGTTAACTAAATGACTTTAGCATTAGTCAAGATGACATTCAGAAACAAATAGGTCATGACTCTAGATCTCAAGCATCATGAAGAGGCCTATATGCGTAGTAAAACCATATTGCTGTTCAGTTACTCACAATTTGTTTTTTATCAGGCCTACTGTATAGGCACAGGCCTAAATTCAATGTTGTTTTCTATTCCTATTTGTTTGATATTGTTATTACTGTAACTTAAAATACGTCCTAATGTGAATAAAAAGACACCTTGAAAAAAGGAAAGAATCATTCTACATGATACCTTCATATGCTACTGATCGTGCATAACTCTAATTTAACGGGAGGAGTGTTGGCAAATTGGATACTGGTAATTGGTTTATTTATTAATGGTCTTTTACCATGTCAATCACTTTGTTAGACTCATCAATGGTTTGTTACCTTTATTTTGTAAATGAATTGATTAATCTTTGTAGGTGCAATAATGATTCGCGGTGAACAATTAACACTTTTCAAGCAAATCAAGTTACTCCGAGGTTACACGACCAAAACAACCAAAGTTAGTACCGTTAAGTTATGAAATGCCTGGTTTGAAATGTATAAATAACCCTAAGTAGTAATTTGCGTGGTTAAATACCCTATATATAGTTTTTATAAATCTAATCAATGACATGTTCAGTGATCCACCATCATGCTTTTTTTCACGATCTCTTAGCTAAGATCGGGGAGTTATGGTGGAAACATCGGTGTCGTTTATTAAATTTGTTTTATTTACAGTATTTATTAATGTATTGTTGCATTTGAGATCAAACAAGTCATGTGATAGAATTGTACAGTGTCCCCTATCTGCTTTTTGATTTTAGCGAGAATTTGATGGGACTGAATACAGTAGCATATTTAATTGTATTGCATGAAAAAAATACAAAAACAAATATTGAAAAAAAAACGATGTAAGAAGAAAACTTTTTTAAATGATCTCCTTGATTGATTGACATGTGTATGTCCTCGGATTATTTACTGTTGAAATGACATCAGTAATACCAGACACATCACACCATGATTTTTTTAATTCATAAAGCTATTTTTAACATGACATTGCGAAAAAAATATGAACAAATAGGCCTTACCACTGGATTTGCTACTTTCTATAATAGATCGTATATTTGATTTGAGTTTGATTACCGTATGTTAATCCGGTACCATACACAATTTAATAGCATAAAATAACTGTCAAAATAGGCCTACTTAAGAAAACTATAACGTTAGGCATATTGGTAAGCTCAGTATTTATCCTATAAAAAAATCTTCCTGATAAAATTATTTAAAAAAAATGATTTTTAACTATAGTCCTAACTTTAGAAAACTGGTCTAACTTTTCTTTTTTTTATTGATGGAAATTTTAAAAAAGAAATAAAAACTTTTTAAAACAAGTCATAAAACTATATTGTACTATAGGTATTACGTTTGCACCACCAGTGATCTGAAAACACTGAGAGGGAATTCCCTGTTAAAAATAACGGCAATAATTATTAGACGAACAACTGAGCTACACAAAACTTGAAGTTGTATCTAGCAACATAGCGGGTAAACAAGCCCTGCATGATAGCAGACGGTCATGCAAGCCTTACAACTTGAAGCAGACTATGCAATGCGTTACCCAATGCCTGAAATTGAGTCTAGAACCAGCAGGGAACGGCTAGCTAGCCGGCTGACTCACGTTCACTTGGCAAGCTTCAATGCGTAGAATGATGTAGGGAAACCCATGGACAGTAGGAGGCAAAGATTATCTCAATTATTAAAGATATACATGCCAGAGGGGCCTAAGTACTCGAGGTGGGTCTGGTAGTAACTCAAAATGGCCTATAGACTTACGTATACCTGTTATGATTATTAATATTAGGCCGTATAGGTCATACCAATGTCTCAATTAAACAGTTTTTGCTGTGCAAAGAATTTTTGCTTTAACTTTTATTATACGATTTTTTTAATGCAATTTAATTACAGTCTTTTTTTATGTATAACAAAAAAAATCCAAAATCATCTTTACTGTATGCTTAGGCCTAAGTAGGCCTATACCTACTTTTCTTTGGAACGACAACGTATTGATATTTTTTTTTTAATACAGATGACATTGCACGAAAATAAAGTTCATCATATATATCAACAATATTAATAATTAGGTTATAAATTATAAAAATTAAATTTCAATTTGTTATAACCGTAAGTTATTTTAGGGGCACACTTCAAAATTGCAAACAAGTTAAATTAGTTATCCTAAAATGTCAAAAACGCAGGTTATGAAACTGGGGACTGTCGTTGTAGTTATAAATTGGACTCTATGTAACCGGACAAAAACTGGATGATCTGAAGTGTGGTCGGTTTGAAATATCAGTGGAAAGTTCATTTTCTACGTTTTTAGGAATATAGGCCATGATTATGTAATTCTGAGATTTTTATAGGCCTAGTAATAATATTGTAGGCCTAGGCCTATACCTAATTCAGAGTACTGTACTGTAGTGTACACAGATACATGGAAACGCATTAGGCCTAAATTCAATGGTGTTGTTCACACGACCAGCTCAACAGAGAAGCTGTCGATCACACTGAAGGCGTTAATATACAGATGGAGATTTAATGAACCCATCGGAACTAATGAACGTTTGTTTTGTAGTTATTCATTGTTTTATTGGGATTTGTCAGATTAACTTGTCAACTTATAGTGAGTGAAGAGTTTGACAAAAGTTCTCTCAGTAAAACATTCGAAGTAGTGAGAGTGTACAAATTCTCTATCTCTGAAACGTTTGTTGTTTCAAAGTCGCTTATGGTACATAGCATTTTGTGCTCTGTTATCGTACCTCATCATTGGAAGCATCGATATTGTTAAAATACAGTAGACCTTTTGTAATTTAAAATAAAATAAAATCAGGAAAAATAACAAATTTTATATTTTACCAGAGACTATTAACACTTAATTAGGCCTAATTGAACCAAAACTTTCATAGGCCCTAGGCCTATGAAAGCTTTCCTGTGATTAAGTCTACAGAAATATGAAATATTATTAGTTAGTAAGCCTATGTTAGGGCCTATCACTATTATCATTTTTATTACTGTAACATATTCAGTACTGTAATTTACAGGCATAGCACTACCATCTACCACAGTAAATTACAGTATGTTGTTATAAATCGTTCTTTTTGTGCTATATTATTTTGAGCATGGACCTATTACATTTAATAGGTCCATGATTTGAGCAAGGAGGTATAAAAAGTACCAAAGGTAAATCGTGGAACTATATCCTTGGTAGCCTAAGATTATTAATTACCGTAGGCTCTGTATTGAATTAAACCTTATTATTATGTTCCCATCTGTTTAGGCACTTCAAAATGAACAATACACCTGTGACAAGATATAATAAAATTCACGATCTGTCTATTCTTACATATTCTTATCATTTGTATACATGTTGTATATACAGTAGGACATGTACTACAATGGAACATGTACCGTTAACCAGGGCTGTCTATCATCACCTACCCAAGGTGTAAATCACCGTGGAAAACGGATATAGTCTACAATAATATCCGAGGATTACATCCAATTGAGTGTTGACAGACTTATCAATCACTAGTACTAGGTAAACTCCTAAAAAAACAACTTTGGTCAGTTGATTTTTAACCCAAATTGGGTCATATTTTACTGTTACGTTTTCACTATTAATGTGCCGAATTATGACCCAGATTTTGGTATAGTCTCAAAACGCAAAATGTTTAAAGTCTACGGTACGACTGGTACAAAGTGTCGTCTAATATAATTATTAATGTATATCTTAATCTTATTTATTGTACATGTAATATTAAATGTACTAACTACGGATATAATCTTAATTGTCCACTACTAGCGAAGTAATTACGGGATAGATAACCGTCTATAAAAGTACTTATATGGCTGCCCATGTGCTGCCTCTGTATTGTTTATTAAATGCCCTTGATGTCATTGTTTGCAAACCTTTGTATGGTTTGTGTTAACAGACTGACTTCAGTATTTATTGTGGACGAATAATAAATACTGGAATTAAATATACAAAATAAGCACTTCATGTTAAATAATACACAAAGCTGTCATAATGACGTCACTAATCTAATGATGTCCTAATTCGGAGCGTGGTGACAGAGCCACCAACGGATTGGATATTATAGGAACATTGCTAATTAACTTAAATTCTAATAACCAGACAATAAAATATAATATGAATTTTCTATAAATTTTTAAAAAGAAAACTAATAAAATCAATGAATAGAAATCTCTATCACTATGATGATCTTCCCAACATTTAAACCACCCTAAACTGGGCCCGTTGTCCATAACGTAGGCTTATATAGGCCCAAAAGAATTTATTTTTGGCTGTTTAAAACAACGATTAATATGTATCGCTAATGTAATAGAAGTAATACTGCGTTTAGAACTAGACTTATTGCGTTATTATGTTTTTTCAAATCAATGTATGAGACAAAAGTAAGTAGGCATATGGCCCCTGGTTTTTCTATTGGTCGGCCTATTCTAAGGGTTCTGGTTTAGTTCATGTTTAAAATTCGTCCTGTTTATTTCTTTACAAACTTTTATAAATGTTTAAAATCCTTACTGAAAGATACAGATTACTTTTGCGAGTATTTAATCCACGCTACGGATGGCAGGATTATGGAGAGAAACTTTCAGGCGAACTGCCTAATTAAGAAAGAAAACATACACACATTTTTCATCAATCAAAATTGTTTGGGAGTTAAGTTTTACACAACATGGAATGCATGCTAACGGGCAGATAAATTTATTAATGCACCATAAGCATATATATAATTAGGCCGATTTGTTATTATTTTCATTGCAAAAAAAAAGGATTTTTGGAAGAATCAAATATCCTATATATAGGCCTACCTAATTAGTGAATAATGCATTTTTAAAATGTTTTGCTAATATAACCTAAATAGAGATTATGTTTATGAATTTGCTTATTTCCTCTTTGTGACGTTAAAATACCCATTAAATTACATTACATGCGGTATTAACAATATTTTTCAATAAGAATTTATTTTAAACTATTTAAACCAACCAATTCCCAATTATAAAGAATCTAGTAGTATGGTTATATTATTACTGTAGCATATTACAAATATAACATTAGACTTATAATCATCACAAGAATAAATAATAAATAGGCCTATTACAATTTCTGACGAAGATCATGAAGGTCCATTTTGAAGACTAACTTAGAATTGAAATTGTTTTTGTAAAACTTGAAATTTGGAAAAGTAACAAATAAAACGGATCTTCAATATAATTTTTTTAACGGATCTCCAATATAGATGTACAAATCAAATAATATCCAATTATAAATCCGTTTGATAGCCCAATATTTATAATCGTTACCGTATTAATATTAATTATAATAATTAATTAAATTATTGTCAACGAAATAGCTTGTATGGTAATGGAGCTACATGGTATGGTTAAGTTGTTGAGGGGTATTATTAGGTGTTAAATATCCAAAGTATGACAAATTATTTAACAGTTTCCATTATAAAACGTCTATTACTTATTAGATCGTCTGATGTTCTAATTTATCTGCTTCGTAACCTCGTTTGGGAACATCATTATTTGAGCATATGTATCTGTACTGGTGATGTATGGGTGATAATTAGCCTACCAATAATAAACCAAGATTAAAATCAGGTAGTACTGTACCTAATTTCCTATTTTAACGCGTAGTACAGAAAGTCATTTAATAATCCGTAATCATAAACGTTGATTTCAATAATACTCAATTGACAAAAATTATAAATGTTTACAAACATTACTGTTTTTATTTTTATAATGTTATATTTTCCTACAGGTAGGACTATTTTTATTATATTGCAGGTTAATGATACTTTTATATTAAGATTATATTATTTTTATTCAGTTTAATACCAATATCACGATGTGTTTAAACGAAGATTTAATCTTAAACATAACATAGGCCTACTTCAGTTCATGTACTATATTCTTTGGTGTCTTTGGTTAAGAATAATGGATGTCCATTTTTATCCACTAAAGTTAGTTTTGGTTAAATTGTTTATTAGGCCTAAACTTGATAAAAATTGTCTTCGATTGTTTGTACTGTGAACTCGCCACCATTATGGGGTGTTGCTGTTGATCATTGCCGCTTAAACTATGATGTTGATGCCCACAACAATATTATCAAAATTAAGTTCCGGGGGTTTCCAATAGGGTTTTTTTCGCGCGTTTTTTTTTTCAATGGGCCTAGTTTTCTTTAAAAATAATATTGCAAGAGTTCTTTTATCGCATTAAATAACGTTGTTGTGTCGAAGTTGAATACATCAAATTAAGATAGGCCTAGACTACATCAAATAGCAGCCATCTTTGAAATGTAATATCAAAGGGCAGTCGTGGAGAACAGGGAAGGGCCAAGAGCCAAGATTTCTCCGGTGTCTCATCTAAAGAAGCAGCTCTGTCAATTTCTCATAACTTTTGAAATTAAACGCCGTTATCCTGAAGGCCTAGTAACTAAGCCAGTAAACATAAATAAACTGATGAATTTCTCTGAACAAAAACGTACAAAGAAACTACAATCAACTGAATATCAAGTACAGAATTACATACTACCATGAAAGAAAACTTGTTTATAACACTTCCATATAATCCAAACTTTTATATTATGCATTGGAAGCAACTATATTATTAGTGCATATTTTTAAAAACTTTTAGGCCTACACTGTTTTAACCTAATGTTCGTAAGTAGCCACACCTAAACATCTGCCTTAATAAAATATAATGAATTAAACAGTTCGTTAAACATTAATTTTTTTTTCACGATACGAAAAGGTAAGATCATCCGCCACTTCTACGACTGACAACAATCGAATACATCAAATGATAAATAAAATAAATAAAATAACAATACATCATTCCTACAGTGTGATCTATCTCATTAGGCTACATTCAGGCCTCCATTTTATTGTTCTTGTTTTCTCTCACTTTACCCGTTCACTAATAAAACTTCTGAAAACTAGCCTAAATCACATTGTGAACTGACAATAAGTTCGAAAATAAAGTTTACGAATTGTATCTGCACATTAATTGTTTTTGTACGGTACTTAAACGAAATCAGATATGAACGAATAAAGGTACAATTATATAATAAGAATAAAATAAAGGCGAAAACAATGACATTATTAAAACATTTTTACAACATCTTACAACTTTTACAACAATCGATCGAATATTTAAAGTTTATTCGACACAACATCCGCATCGTAAAACCTAGGCCAACATAAGAACATGATCATGAGTTATTAACGAAAACGATAAACAAAATTACACATGTATTTCTTACCTGTGTGTGTTCTCTTGTGAATTTTCAAATTTTCTGATCGTGCAAAAACTTTACCGCAACCTGGGAAGGGGCAAGGGAATGGCTTTTCTCCGGTATGCACCCGAATGTGATTCACAAGTTTGTATTTTGCTTTAAATGGTTTCTGTTCTCTCGGACAGTTTTGCCAGAAACATGTGTGGTTTGCTTGTTCAGGTCCACCAACATGTTCAACAGTTATGTGCGTTACTATTTCATGCATTGTTGTGAAACATTTGTTGCAGGGTTTCCTGGGTTCTTGTTGATCTTGATCAATCCATAAGCAACTAAGTTCTTGTTTTATCGGTTGTCGCATGTATCGGAAGAAAGCACCAGGGCCATGCGGTCCCATATTCATGTAATTGTTCATGTTAGCATTCATGTGGTGGTTCATGTGAGGGTTATGGAGCTGTGATGTCATTGAGGTTGTAAGGTAATCATTCCTCGTGGGCTGCATTGGGTTATATTGGTCGTGTCTAGGGTGTATATCCCCTGGAAGACCTAACCGCATTTGTCCATTCATGTGATGTCCGGTTGGTGTCTGGTCGTGCAGGCCTGGGAATATTACATGGGCTGTGGACCCAGCGTCTGTATGTGGTCCATGATACGATGTACTCGTTGGAAACATTGCTGAATTGGTTGTCATTGCATCGTGTGTTGATAGTCCACCACGCGACATTGGGCCCGAGAGGGGGTCCCTCCTAAGTAGGAAGTCTCGTCCTGCTGTGAATGGCTGAGGTGCGTAACCACTAACTCCATGGTGGGTGTGTGGGTGAGGATGCGATACATAACCGTTGACTTGTTGACTACTGTAATTTGGTTGAGAAACGTTTGTATGGTCCGTCATGTGAGTTGGGCTGAGCTTTAAAGCCCCAATATGCGAACCTTCCATGGCGTACGGGTTTAACGTGATTCCGTCCCCGCCGGTATCCGCTGTCGGATGATGAGCATGGGTTATACCAAACCCAGACACATTAAAATTCTGGCCCACATCTACGGCATATCGAAGATTGCACTTTCCAAGCGAATGATCCATATAAGGAGTTTGCAATGCCTCGGTGGTCATTTTAAATAATAATGATAAACTTTTTTTTCTTCTTTTCTATCAATTGTAAATATGTCTTTAGAAAAAAAAAACTTTTAACTTGTCAGAGAAGTATGAAGCACTGGAGCGAACCGCTCCAAAACACTCTTAATCTAGAACTCAAGCTGGCTGGAAAGCGGCTATCATACTTGTTATGTATGGAGTTTATATGATTGAATTAAATGGTAATTAAGCTTCCGCGTGATTGGCTGAGCCTTTTGTGAGTGACAACTTATTGAACGTCCAATGAAACAAACCAATTTAAGCTTACGCATGCGTGAAATTCACTCTTTTAAAGTATTGTGATTTCTTGGGAATGTATGTAGTTGATCTACGTGAAAATTTGAAATAAGATAATCTATGAAGTACTTGCAATGAATCGGTAGCCGAAATAGTGCCTATAGAACATTTTATTTTTGAATCATTGAAACTACGTTGAAAATAAACTGTATCAACTATAATTTTGATTCGATTGTGTTACGTTTTAAGCTAGGCCGATGAACAACATACATTTTGAATTTAAATAAGCTTATATAAAAATAAAATAAAATATATCGAATAGTTAAAATCGTTACCAGACTGAACATTTTTAGATAGATGGCCTATTTTTACACCTCCCTGATTTATGCATGTAGGCAAAGGAAATTTTGCTTTTTGTTTTAGGCCTACATAATCTACCTTGACAGAAATAAATAATTTATTTTGCAGAAAATAGGCCTGTTTTTTTATTTCGTAGGCCTATATCTCAAAGTATTTTAAAATGCCGTTAGTATGCCTAAGTGTGTGTGTGAAATTTGTACAGTCATCAATAGGACGGCAAAAAGCTTTGTCAATTGTATTAGGGCCTACAATACATACGTTTGTTTTCTCCAAGTCAAACTTGAATATACCAAAAAGGAAAATTTCACAAACAAAGATGATCAACATGAATGTTCAGGCATATTTTATTCATTGTGCCCATGCGGAAAAATGAATATTCGTTGCTCGTTACAGGGCTGGTGCTTAGGAACTGGTGGTAAGGCGGTTCATTGGCAAGGTAATCGTCTACATCACCCAGTCATTCATAAATTATTAATAATTGTGATATCGGTTATCTAAATTTCTATGAAATATAATATTCTGTTCCAAGATAAGCATTGTCTTCGTTTTGTAACATTGGTCTTGTACTCAGGTTTAGGCTATAATAAAATTGCAGTTTTGTTTAAAATCTGTTTATAACAATTAAATTACTGTTAAAAATCGCAGCTTTCTCAACAGTTAATTTTTAAATTCTGTCAAACTCTGTACTCCTCAAATTGCATTGCAATGTCCACTGGTTATATCGAGTTTGAATTCTATCCTTCGTCATCAACTTTTTCTATAGGCCTAGGCCTAGTAGGTAGCTCAAAGGCAACCAGTCTATATCTAAATGCAATCAGAGTTAACACAAATCAGTGGCGTATTTAGTGGGGTGCATAAGCACCCCCTGTGGATGCTAAAAATAGTAAAATTAGGAAGGGCATTTGAAAATCTGGACCTCGAGCACCCCCTTCAGTGGAAATGAGCACCCCCTTAACAGAGGAGAAGGGCTAAAATCTGATGATAAACACCCAAAAACCAGAAATTGGGGTAATAATTGGGAAATAAAGCTTTTTTTGCTTGTCATAACCCAACCAAGGTCGAGCATCCCCCTTCGACAAATACTACATCTCTGACAAATGTAGGACATGTACTGTAAATAGAAATGTAGGCCTATTTGATAAGTTATTAAAATAGTCGCAGCGAATGTTAGCAATAATTAAAATTTGGCATAAAAATGGAGAATATAAGGTACGGTACGACAATGCAATAACGAAATCCTGGTCAAAAGCCAATCAGTGTACCTGTATGCGTGTCGGTTTGGCCAAAAATATTAAAACCTTGATCTGAACTTTATTTGTTATAAAAAAATGAAGGTTCATCCATGCGAATTTGGAAAAACATGCCGGGTATAATGCAGTGCAAACCGGCGGAAAATGGAGACTTTTCTCTTTCGGCTTAGCTTTTTTATCTGACGTTGGACGAATAAGTGTCGGGCGAATGGGCAAAAGACACTGGATGATGTATACATTGTACCCACGTGAAAAATGCTATTATTTTATATACATACAAAGAATGAACAATAATATAGTTTCATTGTTGATAGTGTTGTCATTGGAAGTGTTCACGCATGTGTAGCTTCTGAAACGCTGCACGCGATTGACAAAAAGAGTCAACTGAGAGAAAATAAGTAATTTGTTTATGAAACAACAAAAAGCGAAATGAAGAGATACTTGTTGAAAGTAATTTCTAGATATTAGTAATGGTAGACTGATTTGATAAGTGTAGCTAAATAAGTTTATTATAGGCCTATTTCGATATCTTGCAGTTGTGACTTTATAGGCCTACATAAGTAGACCCGGCTAATTACAATTTGTGTAGGCCTACCGTAGTTAACTTAAGAACACACTAAGTGCTATTGATAAAACATTGTACATTCATATATGCTAAGTAAACGCATACGTATATACGTAATAATAAAACTAAATATAAAATGTAGTATATCATCTTTTAATATGGGTTCTACCATTATTTCTTACTGTAAGAGTCAACTGAGACAAGCTTGATTTCAAAGTGGTTCTATCCATGCATTGCTCCTTTGTATTACATTTGATGATTTTTTTAAATATAGGCCTACAGTATATACTGTACAATACAATTGAATTTAATTGAATAAATAGGCCGATTTTGCCATTCTTCGAGATTATACTTTTACTAAATTAAACATAAACGCTTAACACCACCCACTTCCTGCATGCACCCACCTAATGATTTTATTAACTGCTAATTTATCACTTTTTTTACCAATAGTTGATCTATTGTTTTCATATCTTAGTTATCTTTTTGATGAAGTCATGCCGCTTTTATGATGTCCGCCAATTAGTGGATTAAAAGATTAGACTGCCAATACACCAAAATAATTATAACTCCATGGATACACTAACTACACAGTTTCGTTAGGTACAGTAGTTGTTAAAATCAGGGAGTTGTTAAAGCATAGACCAAACTTTCACCAAGGAGTTATTATTGCTTTAACTAGGCCTATGGTCATGGAGTAATAGTTTAATCAAATAGGCTGGTCATATTACATGCATAAACCAGTACCGACAGTTTATTTCATCTTTATGCCAGGGGCGAATCCATCTTTACATCTCCTATACAATTCTTTATTTCTTTCTAGACTTGACTACTGTTGCTCTGTCTGGGGTTCCAAACAATCTATGACCATCAAACTTCAAAAAATTCAAAATAAAGCTATACGAATTATTCTTAATCTATCTCCTACTACTCACTTAACTTCTGTCCATTTTTCT
>JAOTQE010019561.1:0-10715 GCA_025631205.1 Nesometra sesokonis | reverse complement strand
CAGAAATGAACAATTTTGGTTAAAACACACAAGAATAGTATTTTTCTATATATTTTTACAATGTCCGTTGATTTTTCTTTCAGACAATTTGTATGTAAAAGAATAGGGATTCTATCGTGTGTTTTGAACTATCCCCCCACTTAGCAATTTTCGTATATTTCACCAATAATTATGATAGGTAAAATGAATCATAAAAATTCTCAAACATGGCTGAATATACTTTTTATGATAAACTAAAACATATAAGGAAGATAATTTTTTTGGGTGAACCTACCCTTTAATTTAACGCAGCCATTATGACTGCGTTATCATCTGAATGTAAAGATAAAACATTCCAACTTATTCCTACCGTTGATTAGTGCTGAGATGGGAAACTTTAGAATAATGACACTTAGACCAGGGAACAGGGAAATTAACATTGTTCTCATGGGGCTTCAAGGTGTTAGAACTAAACACAAATGATTTTATTTATAATTTCAAACAGATATACTCGGTATTATGTGACTTTTTTTTACTTAATTAACTCTAGTTGTATTTTTTTAAAACTACAAAACATGTTTTTTAATCTTTAATATCCATGCGTTTCTAGACAGTAAAATGGGTTACTTACATTTTTCCAAGCCGAAAAAAAGCACCTCAAAATTTTAGGGGGCCCTAAAAATGTGCGTTATTGTGCTTAAAAACACATCAAAGTCCATCAAGATGTCCCGTTTTCCAGATAAGAATGTCTTGATTTCGAAGTTCAAACTTGCCGAGTGAAGCGAGCAATTTAGGCTGGGGTCAGTGGCCGCCGAAGACCCCCGGTCGGGGCCCATGGCCAAAGCCTCGTAAAAAATTGCGATATTTTACATGTTAAAAGACACATTAGACCATTAAAATGTTCCGTTTTCCAGCCTGTCTTGGTTTGAGTTGAGACTTTCGAGAGAACGGGCAATTAGGGTGGTGGCCAAGATGTATTATACGTATATTTTTGGGGGTGCAGGGGCCGGAGGGCCCGGAAAAATGTGCGTTATTTTACTTGCTAACAGACACATTAAGAGTCCATCAAGATGTCCGTTTTCCAGATCAGAATGTCTTGATTTCCGAGTTCAGAGCAATTTAGGCTGTAGCCCGTGGCCACCGAGGGCCCCGGGCGGGGTCCATGGACTGAAGCCCCGTAAAACATTTGCGAAATTTTACATGTTAAAATACAAATTAGTCCATCAAACTGCTCCGTTTTACAGCCTGTATTGGTTTTGATGTGTTGTATGTACTATACGTATTATTTATAATGATAATTGTATCTAGGCTATTATCAAGATGTATTGTCACTTTAAAAGAATTTAGGCTGCCAGTGAGTGGGCCGCCCAGTGCCCACGATCGGGGAAAAAACTTGCGTTATTTTATGAATCCATCAAAATGTCCCGTTTCCAGATCAGCCTTAGTTTCGAAGTTGTATCACACAACGCACGGTGACCAAGAATAATGGAAAGGAAGAGGGGCGACGTTTGAAAGTTCAAACTGAACAAACCTACTTTCCATACAACACTCGAATTTTACTAATCTTTTCAAAGTGTCGCAATTAAACCAGGGGCGTATCCAGGAATTGGTAAATGGGGTGCTCGAACCTGGGTTGGATTTTGACAAGCCAAAAAAAAAACTACTTTTCCCTTGTCACCCCATTGACACATTCTTTAAGTTCAATTTATGATTTTCTGTGCTTTCACCTCACAGTATAGTCGGTCCTTTTCCTCTGAAGGGGGTGCTCGAGGACCGAATTTTCACCTTTCTAATTTTATTGTTTTTTGGCTCCGAAGGGGGGTGCTCGAGCACCCTGAGCACTCCCCCTGGATACGCCACTGATTTACCATTTTCAACGGAAAGAAAATTCCAAACCGAAATGCGACATTTTTTAATGTCAACCTCTGTGTGTTCGGAAATGGCGCCCTATAAAAGTAGTTAATTGAAGTCCGAGCCCTGTATAAAGCTCTTCGGTTGGAGTTGGTTTATGATATATTCACCACTTTTAATGTGGCACCTGTCAAACCCGTAATAAGGATTGTCATTGAAGGGGGTCACTTAGAGAGCGGATACATGAGGGTGCACTGTGCGCGAGTGTATTTTACCCTCAGGCCCACCATGGTCGTTGCTGAACTAGGCATTACAGAAATTTTAGAATATTGCACTTCTAGATGCTCGGAAATGGCACTGTTAAACATGAAAACATTTAAAGGTGCTTCAATTTAACGTAATTGAAGTATGAATGTCTTCAATTGAAGAAAAGAACACGGATTTTTTTTTGGTCCAGGTTGGAATAGTGGCAACGACATTCGGAGAATATGCACACAAAATTAACACAAGGGCTCATTTAGGAGGCTGGCACAAAGCCGGAGCTTAGTACTTGTTTTCAACCTATGTCCCTAATGGGGCTTTTACTATCATGTCGTTTGAGGTTTGGTTATTAGGTTTGGCTAGTCATGATTTTTTTTAATTCAGGACAATACACGAGGGTTCCACACAAATCACATCCTCAATCGAGGAACATTTCCATTTATGCAAGCTATATTTGTAAAGTGATTATAGTGTCCAAGCACAATCCTTTCAAAATATCTGATTTTCTTATTCATTAGCACTACGCAATTCGAGCAGTAGATCCACTTATGATTTGCCCTTTTCTCATTGCCCAAATGTTGTGAAATTTTAGTTCTGGAAGTCTTTATGCAGTTTTCAGAGGTGTATCCAGGAACTGGCGAAGGGAGGTGCTCGAACCTATTTTCCCCTATTTTCACCCAATTGGCACGTTTTTTGTAGTGCCATTAGGATTTGGTGGTGCGTTTACCTCACAGTATAGTCATTTTCCTCTGAAGGGGGTTCTCATTGCACTGAAGTGGGGTGCTTGAGGTCAAGATTTTAAAATTTAAACCCTAATTGTATTCTTGCTTGCATCCAAAGGACCCCTGGATACGCCACTGGTTTTAAAAAAGAAATTAGATTAACATCTTCAAGTTTTGGAATAAAACAGTAGAATATATGAGATCAAGGTTAGTACATTTCATCAAGTTTATTATTCGTTTTACTTCAATTGAATATGTATTGTGACTTTGAAAGCAATGTAAATAAATCATCAGAGTTTCCATGCATCTAGAAGTGGTATACAGTTGAACTGTCCCTAAGCGACATCCTCTACTCCCGGTGGCCGCTTACGTGAGGTTCGGCCGACCAATAAGCATTTATATAGAGCCAAGTAGAATAGGCGCTTGATGTAGAGATACATTCGTGCATTTATCTCATTTGTAATTTTAACTAGACGAGATTCTTGACATACAGCCATGCCATTCAAAACCTTGGCTTTACTATTAAGTGTGACATATAATATAGAGCCATTATAGAGACTTTTACTAAAAATGTGTATTCGTTGTCCCAAGAAATCCAATCTTTTCAGGTGTCCAATTAAAGTAAATTATCATTAAAAATCCACATTTTTAAGTCCTAAAGTGTCTACGGCTACTTATGGGAAGTTGGCCATAAAAGTGGTACAAAATGCACCATATGGGTATGAAGAAAATACAGGCTTTTAAAGGAGTGTCCATTATGTGAGGTGTCTGCTTACTAAAGATTTCTGCACAGGGAGGTTCAACTGAGTTTTAACATTTTCTTGCCTCGGCACCAATCATGTTGGGGCTGAGGTAGGTTTCGACTTAAAAAGCTAGATTCAGCCCTGATGGTAATCACACTGGTAAAGAATTAATCAAATCATTACAAACTAAAGACTAGACTCCCTGGCTGTATCAATAATTAAAATGATATTAAATATGAATTTAAAATTTAAACAATACATATTAAATTATGTAATTTGTACATCTTCACCAATAGATAAACTAATGATTAAAATAACCTCTACTATAATAACCATAATAAAATACCATGTTTTTCAATCTTCTCAACAAATATATTACTGATATCACAGAAAACCCATATATTGCATTTTTTAACATTTCCGTTGTCTCACTAGTTTACAATTTAAAAGTTATCAAGATCAATACCAGCTACTGCATAGAATATATATTGATTTTTATTATAGTCTTAAAACTGACTATATTATTATTGATTATAGTTAAAAATATCCTAATTTTTGATTTGCATTACACACACATGCACAGTGAGTACAATATTTTTCCATATCTAATAAAAACAGGCATTCGATATTGTAATTATTATTCAAACTCTCGAAAAAGCTATGCCCTCCTAATATGGCAATAAATTCTAACTTGATCTTTTGTAATAATCAAAACACTGTTGTTTATATAATTTTACTTTAAAACTTAATAAATCAGCAATAAAAACGTAACATATGTAGTGTTTTTCATTTTTTTAAGCTAAATGGTATTTTAAAGGTACTTTTATTCTATATTTATTTTGATTTGTTAATTGTTATGTATAACGGCCTTGTTAAAAAACACCATTGAGGTGAACAAGTGTAACCGTGATTTTAATAAAGTTTATTATTGTTATTGTTGTATTATTATTATTATTATTATTATTATTATTATTGTTATTGTTGTTGTTATTGTTATTGTTGTTATTGTTATTGTTATTATTATTGTTATTATTATTATTATTATTATTACTATTTCTCCTGGATACTTAGTTAATCAACAATAAAAATGTAACATATGTAGTGTTTTTTATTTATTTTTAAACTAAATGGTATTTTGAAGGTTCTTTTTTCCACAATTATACCAAATAGCAACATGTAATAATAAACCCCTTTTTGTAATAATCAAAGCATTGTTGTTTATATAATTTTACTTTGAAATACCCATTTAGTACCCCAAAACAGTTAAAAAGGCTTGTAGAAAAAATCTACAGGATTTCTTGTTCTCCAGCTTGGGAGTTCTGTGAGGTAGACCACATGACAAAAACCTTTTTCCAACTAATCACTCGTATACACCTTTTTACCATACCATATTTTTACAATAGGTCAATAGTACGTTGAAGTACATGTAAAAATGCATTAGCACCTAGTGTTTAATATCGACTCAAAGCGGTTACATAATATTGAACCAATAAAAGTACATTGTATAATATTGTACAATAATAATATTGTATAATAATTATACAATATTGAAGGACTCTGAGGATACCAAAAAATATTGTAGATGAGGTGGCAAAATATCGAACGAGTTGAAGATGATTGCACTATTTTTCCACAGCAAGTACAATATTTTTTGGTATACCATAAAAAGGAATTCAATTTTATAGTTATTATTCAAATAGTTTACCTGCAGGTTCAAATTTGTCCAGATCTAAGCTTACATCTTCAAAATTAAAAGTCATGTCCTTCTCTCAAAGATATTCACAAAAGACGTTAACAGCAATTCTTGTAGCTGTATGACTATTAAAGCTTCCTTTATTATGTTATTAACTCTTTATAATCAACCCTAGTCAATTAAAAAATACCAAACCAATTTTTCACAGGTTGTTTTAGTTGAGCATTTGTGAGGTGTCGTGACAAAATGAGTCGGAGTCGTGTTGTACACCAGGTCATTTTGAGATATTTACAAAAATAGGTAGAAAGTTATGATTTTATAAAAATGAGATTTTTGCTGTTTTGGGAAGTTCACTACGTAAATTTTATAATTACAAACATCCTATTTATATTTATTTACAATAAACACGTTTTAGAACTACATTTTGTAAAGGCTGTTTTTCAAAATCAATGGAAAAACAATACAGGAAGTCAACAGTTGTTTATC
The DNA here is from genome assembly GCA_025631205.1 of Nesometra sesokonis. NCBI lineage: Eukaryota > Metazoa > Echinodermata > Crinoidea > Comatulida > Antedonidae > Nesometra > Nesometra sesokonis. Next base: position 4,980 of record JAOTQE010019561.1, on the reverse strand, counting down.
TTTAAACTCAATTTTCTCCAAAGTGTGATTTAATACACCTATGTTTTGGTTATACTGAAGCTATGACCCCATTTAAAAACCAATATAAAGCTTATAAAATCGTCTATCAGAATATAATCATAACTCAATTTTGATTTTTTGTACAACATGACTCATTTTGTGGTGACACCTCGCATTTGTCATTATTAGACACAATGTCGTTGGCTGCATACGTGCATCTGGTTTCTTAATCAATCAAGACAAAATCAGGTAACAGCACCTTGGGGATGGGTTGGATATTATTCCTACATGGTTCAATACTACATAAAATTCAACCAGTTAAAACAACATAATTGAGCAATAATATGCAATATATAAGTTTATATTGAACCCCAATATATAAGTTTATATTGAATCCAAATTTTAAAATTGGTCAATAAATGTGCCCAATCAGCAATATATATTGGATATGCACCTGCTGGGAATTTCTAGGCTACATACATGTCATGAGCTAGCCTAGCCTATACAAATCGGAATTTGTTACAATTAGGATGCAGGCTAATTTAACTACAATACTGGGTGCTTTACTTACTGAACAGACAAATCTGAATATACCCATGCCTTTGCTAGGATCTTAGGCCTATCCAGGCATATGGCCTAGAATAATTTTAAAGAGACTACTTAATTGAATAACAATTATATTACTGAATTACAATTTCCAGGGATATGTAAAAGTATTGTACTGTGTGGTCTGGCAAAATATCAGCTCATGTAATATGTGAGGTCTCCACAAAATCGTGGACGAGTTCAAATTTAGATAATCACCAAAAACATACTATCTCAAGTCAAATTTTTGATACTTTAATTTATTTATATTTCATTATACGATACAGTTTAAGTCAGATTTCATGCAGGAAAGTGTCTTTCATGCAGAATTCCTGAGATTTATAGTCTTTTAGTTGTTTATTTTTAGAGTGATTTATGGACTACTTTCTCAAATCTGTGTTTCCATACATGAAAACTTCAAATGCTCATATCTTTTAATCTTCTTTTTATCCAATGAATATTATTTAAAGTATAGATTACAACTTGTATTGTAATCTATTAGAAAGTACCAATAACTCAATATTATATTTTTCTATGATGAGAATCATTTTGTGGTGAGACCTCACAAATATTGTACTCACTGTGGCAAAAAACAGCCCATATAATATTCATTATTTCTTCATGGTTAATACACCTTAAAACAGGTAAAATTCAAGGACATTTCAAGGACATTTAAGGTCAAATTGTCTAAATTTGATGGACACTCAATCAATGGTCTTGCCATGCGTGGTTAAAAAAATGAAAATGAACCATTGGAGTTTAATGAAAATAGTTGTTTCACCTCTAACTAAATTTTATATAATATAATAATAATATATAATTTTATATAATGAAATTTCCAGGACATTCAAGGACAATTGAAATATTTCAGGAGTTTGCAGAACTGGAAAAAGCATCTTTGATTTTCCAAGAATTTCAAGGAATTCAATGACGCGTATGAACCCCGTTTCTTTGGTGTCCTCTCCATGGCATAGACTGTTCAATGGAATACTTAATAATTTGGATTATAGTACTGTTAATTTAACAAGCAAATGTTCACCGTCATTGTTAAAAGTAAATGTATTAAACATCTAATTCGTTGATGTTACAACCCTCAGTGCAGGAAACGTTAGTAATCCTAGATGGCCTACCATGTATTTTGGTGTATAAGTCGCACCTTTGTATAAGACCCCAAGGTAGACATAGAATTTTGTGATTTTATTTATGTTCTTTGTATAAAATGCATCTATTTTTAGCTCAAATTTCCATAAGGAGGTAAAATTATTTATTATTTTGAAACACTAAAGTTTTACAAATCAATAATTTTAGGATTTCAAAACACAAAATGTATCGTTATAAAGTCGACAGAGGCCTTTGGGTAAATTTCAAGCCAAGAATGTGTGCCGCACGAAAGGGAAATCCCCATGTAAATGAGCTAGGCCTAAACTGTCTGTCATTTTCTGCCATATTAATTTTACTGTATAAGATGCACACCAAATTTTGTAACCAAAATTTCATATTAAAGGTGCGACTTTTACACCGAAATATACGGTAAATATATCATGTTGATTGTAATACACCAGGCATCAATGTAAAGTAGTATCAACATGTCATACATTGATGGCGACAGCATCAACAAAATTGTCTTGTTAAAGTGCAAATTAAACTGGGGTTTTTGCATAAAATAAACCCCAAGCCTGCTCTCCCATCTCAACTCGTGCCAACTTGTCTGTAAGTCCGACAACGACGATATCATTGTATTCAGCTTCAGAAAAATCCTAATAAGAAATTATACTTGTATTCAAGTAGTAAAATAGAAGAATTTATATGTACATTGATGCATAGTAAAATGTAGTCAATACAAGGTATTAAAAAGCAGCAATCACATTGAAAAATTAAAGGACCATGACAAAATTAGTCTACTGCAGTTACTGCAGTAATCTATTACTATTAAATCTACTGCAGTCACTGCGGTACTACCCTCAGTGTACAACATGCTAGTAATCTGTAATAGCTCTTGGCAATACATATTTGCATATTTTAATACACCAGGCATCAATGCATTGTGAATTAGATCAACATGTCCTCACTTGAGGTCCCTCACTTTACTTTTGAGGTGTCCTGTCTCCTGTCTTATGTATTGTATTGTTGATTCTCAGTTTTGTAATTGACAAATAAATGAAATGAAATGAAATGTCATACATTGAGGACAACAGCATCAATGAATTGTCTAATTAAAGTGGGATTTCTGCATAAAATAAACCCCAAGCTTGGTCGCCCATCTCAACTCGTTCCAATTTCTCTGTCCATCCGTCAACGATATAATTGTAATCAGCCTCAGAAAAATCCTAATAAAAAGAAAGTATTATACTAAGATGAAATATGTATGTACATACAGTATGTACATACGTACCGGTATTCTATATACGTATAACCGGCTTTGTACATGGTATGTACGTATGTACATACGTACGAACATATGTACATGTACATATGTAATTTAAAAGTCAAAGTGCAACACCAATGCTGTGGGCAATGATGACAGGCTCTGAAATGATATACAAAATTTGGTTAGAGCTAAAATATAAACGTAAAGTAAAACAGTCAGAGATATAATGTGCTAATGTTTCTTAATGCACTATCACTTCATCAGAGCACGAATGAGAGATAACTAAGAAAACAGACTGAGGTATAGGAGAGCCTCGATTGCTTGAAAGGAGAACAAACAAGGCTAGAAAAAAGGAGGCCAGGTATGGGAACATATAGGGCAGATAGAGAATAGAAGCTGTAGATAGAAGAGACAAATAAACAGAAAGAGGCTGGTGGTAAGGTAAGGTAAGATACGGTAATACATTATTGTCATGATCACAAACATAGGCGAACATGAAATTTGGTTTTCTTGATGCTTAAATCCACAAACTTACTGTGCATAGTATATACATAACTTGCCCAAACTTACTATACATACAAAAAGAAATGAAGCTAAATTATCTTTGAAATGGTGAGTCTGAGACGTGGATTGAGTTATGGACAAATGATAACATGAGCGAGGTCTGAAACAACTGGATGAATAGTAAAAAAACAATAATAGCCTATTGAATAATTAGTGTCCTGGGAGAACATTTGTGATATTTAGTCCGAATGGTTTTGTGGTTTTAAGTAATAGTTCTCAGTAATTTTCTTTATCCTTTTTTTTGTCGCTCCAATCGCCACAATGATGCAATAACTCTCAAACTTGCAATGAGCGTAGAGTATAATTAAAGTGCTATATGTTGGCCAAGCTTTGGTATTTTGAAAGTAGATTTATTACCAAATATTTTGGAGCAAAGTAAATAGCACTACTATTCTTTGATAATTAGTACTAATATTCAATAATAAATAGTAGTACTACTTACTGGTAAATGATACTACTATTTACCAGTGAATATATTAATGACACATAGCAGTACTATTCACTGATAAATAGTAGTACAAAAAAAACTATTCACTGGTATATAGTAGTACTATTCACTGTTAAATACTAGTACTGTTTACTGGTAAATAATAGTAAAACAGTACTATTCACTGGTGAATAGTAGTACTGCACTATTTACTGGTGATCACTTGTGAATACTGTAGTAGTTCTATTCAATGATAACTATGGTATATATAATAACTAGGAAATATTTGAGGAGTTCTTCCTAATCAATAACATTAATTATATTATGAGGATTTACATTGAGTGTTTAGAAAAATAAATTTACCTTAATAAATTTGTCTTTGCCTGCTATAGTTTCTACCCTCTCTTTTTTCAATATACTGATGAACTGTTTGGTTCGATCTTCTGCTTTAACGTTTACAAAACCTGCTTCTTCTAACATCTGATTGAAGTTAATAAATTTCAAATTTTATTTTTTAAGATACTAATATTTGAAAATAAACTTGTAAAGTTATTATCTTGCACCTTGTAATTCTAATTACTGTCGTATCATGCTTAAGCAATACAAATTAACAGTATATATCATCGTGTCTATGTCACAATAATAATAATAATAATAGGAGTAGTAATAGTAATATTAATAGGAGTAGTATAGTAATAGTAACAGAAGAAGTAACAGTAACAATTATACCTTTCCATATTGTTGAACAGTATATAGAATATAGCCTCGTTGAGCAACATATGCTTTGAATTTCTCAGAATGTTCACAGTCGCCATGACAATAATCAGTTATCAACAGTTTCCCACCAGGCTTCAACCATTTCTAAAAAAACAAGACAATCATAAACGATTAAACCCTTGCCTATGTTTTTCTATCCAACATGTCTGAAATCTCAGTTACTGTAAACTGTACTATATCGTATAGTCTTGGTTCAAGACGGTGATTCAGTTTAATTCGTGAAAGACGATTAAAAGGCACCCATTGCGTTCCATAGCAG
>JAOTQE010019550.1:0-10716 GCA_025631205.1 Nesometra sesokonis | reverse complement strand
CAGAGAAACTTTCATTTTACTTTTTGAATAGCAAAATATTAAATCGACATTAGGCCTACTTTTGTATAATTATTAGGGTTAAGATACTAAAATCAATATTTTATTTACAAAACAACGTGTACTGTAAATAATAATTATTATGTTGCCACATTTGTTTAATTGTTTATTAGTGTACAACATTAATAGTTGACTGTTGACTGTGTGTGTGGTCACCACGATACGAAAGAGAAAGCAAAAATAAATCTGTTTTATTCACGAATTTGATTTATATTGTGTATAGATAAAATAATGTGTGTGCTTATGACAGGAGATGCAATTCGGCTACTTTATTCGTAATTGACTCGTTGCCCTGCCCATTCTCCTTTTCTTACATTGCGATTTTGCAGTGCATCCGGCCTTTCGCGTCGTTCAAGTTGCCCGGTTTGGTAATGGCGTACAGGTCTCCATGGAGGCGCAGTCCAGGTACATACGCAGTATAGCGAGTCCGCGCTCTAGCTTTCTTAGTATATTCAACTCTATGGAATCAAAGCAGCTGTTGTTGTCTAACACTATTTTACAGTATATATTAAAAAAACAATTGTGTAACATAGATTTATAGGAGGGAGCCCTCTGTTATTTTGTTGCTCTAAGCATGACCTCATGTGTATTTATAGCTGATATATTTGTAGAAATTTATTGTATCATAATTTAAGGATTGATCAAACTTGGTGTGGGAGGGAGCCCTCTCTTGTTTTGTTACTCTCAGCATGATCCGATATATTTATAATTTCCTAAACATTGTTTTTAAAGCTCAAAAATTGAACCTCATGAATGAGTGAGCAATTTTTTAAACCTAGTTATTAAAATGTGTAAATTTATATTTATTGGCAGGGGTGGATTTACAGGGACTTAAAAGACACAAGTCTTGTAAAAAACATTAAGGCCACTAAATAGGGCCTCTAAGATGGAAATAATAATAAGGATGTTTGCAATTAACACCTTTTTTGTTTGTTAAAATCCTATTGGTTACATGGTACCTGGCTCACTTGGCATAGTCGACCCTCTCAGATCAAAAGTACCCTTTTGACCGATAATTTTTATTGGTTCTCCAATTTGGTTTAGAGAGAATCATTGTCATAAATGACAATTAGCTCAGTTTGTTGAACAGGTGGAAATCACTGCTGTGCACTGAACCATGAAGTTTTCCAGTTTAATCAAGTATATTGGCGCTCTCCTTGTGCTTCGGCTGGTGGGTTGAAATACAAGTTAATAGCGTACCGTGTTTCGGATCAGTGCCTTGAGCACTCTAGCAGTGGATACGTGTGCTCTATAAGGCCGGGTACTCACTGCGTCGTGCGACGGTGTGTGTGGTTGCCAGACGTAATGACAGACTTCTACTCGTCGGCAGACAGTTTTTTGTAGTCATTTAACAGGGAAATCAATATAAAACCCTCGGACGACGAGTAGAAGACTGTCATCGTGTCTGGCAAACACACACACAGGGAGCGACGGTTTAGTCATGCGACCGTCACACGATACACTGAGTGCCAGGCTTTAGTCTTATTATTATTATTTATTATGGGATATTAAGCTGTTGGTTATGTTCACGTTAACGAAAGCAGTATAGTCTTCAAAAAAGACTAGGGAATTGTCTTCCGTTGTACTGCCCAATCGCAACCAGAAGGACCCCACTGGAGTCTACTTCAGACTTTCATGGGTTACCCTTTGTGTCGCACAACACCGAATAATTCAAATTAAATTAACACGTTTCAATTGATTTCATTATTTAGGAACATTAAAAAAAGAACAGTTTGGTTAGAATGAAATTTGGTTTTCTAGAATTCTATTTTGAGAAAATTGTATGTATGAGGAAATGTATGAGAAATGTAACTAAGGAGATATATTTTTTGGTACATTGCCTTGAAAGGTAATGGCTCTGAGTGTCTGTTACAAGACTACCTACTGAAACAACAGTGTATTTGATTTTAATGCCAAGTGCTCACAAAGAAATGTAAAAAAAAACATGATGCAAAAGTCTTTTTTGTATAACTCCGCCCACCAAACACCTCTTGCAAGCGGACACCTTCCTTAACGCCAACTCATACAAAAGCGTGTTTGTTGTTCAAATCCAATCAGTACATGTGGTAAACAACCACCACCCATAAGTTCAGCGAACAATTTTTTATGTGAATTTTTTATTTTTTTTGTATGACAATCTACCTCTCGTAAGCGGCCACCCGAATACAATTGTCTATATAAACTCTTTTATGGAGTAAATGTAAATCATATTACTAAACTAAGAAATAATATTCAATAAAATAGAAAGCAGTGTCAAGACATTTTAGAGGTCATTTGCATTGAAAAGGCCTTAACACAAGCATACATGATTTAAAAAGGTTTGGCCCTCTATTGTCTGTACTTCTCCTAAGAAGCCGCCTCCCTTAATCAGACTTTTGCTGGAACTTAGGGTGTTCACTTACTAGAGGTTAAACTGTATTTAATTCAAAATTTAAAAAATAGTGTTCCTTAATTATTGTGTTGTGAAATTTTTATCCAAATGTTTATTATTGATTTATTCTAAACTGTCTACCTAGTGTCAACAAAATCAATTTCATGTATACCATGTTGTAGACAATAAAGAATATCTTAATCTTATCAAAAATATGTTTAATCATAACAATTTGAATGAGAGATGTATTATCAACAAAGGTTTTCCTACAATGAAGAGTGTAGGCAGACGGCGCAGCATGGATTGCTTTGATTTCAGACACTGAGGTTGGAAGTTCGAACCTCGTTCTGCACGTCTCAGAGCTGCCAAGTCTCCAGGATTGTCCTACAGTCTCCAGGAATTTAGCTAATCTTCCGGGCTCCTGGAATTATTTAAATTTTTTCCTAGAATTTGATTTTCTCCAGATTTTGTAAAATTTTTACAATTTCAGCATAAAGTGGCCTATTTTTACGAAATAGTGGCTAGCAATAGGCAACTGTGAAGTTTAGCAATGTATTTGCAGAAAAGTAATACCAAATTTTAACAGTGACAAAATATATCAGAAACTATTATTTCCATAATAAACAAGGTTTTGAGCTGTTAAATAAGGGTACTTGTACACACATATTTGCAAGGGTACAACAAGCAAACTACTCGGCTGACCACGATAAAATCTTCAGGAATTTTGTTCTCACAACTTGGGACCCCTGACGTCTTGGCTGGCCATACTCGAATACCTCAGCATGTATTGAAAATGAAAAATTTTAAAATGGCCCTGTAAATAGATTTCATGATGCAGTGTTTCAGCCTTAGATACAAGTAGACTATGATCCATGGTTAGTAACTAACATTGCATGGAGTCTTCAGGCCATAGGTTCAGCCTTAGATACTAGTAGACTATGATCCATGGTTACATACTAACATTGCATGGAGTCTCGATTCATATTGAACCTTTCCATGCATAATTTAATTAAAAAAAAACACAAAAAAACAGTGCTCCTTTTAAGTACAAAAAGGCTTATTCTAAAGTTGTACAAAAACAATACAATAATTAAATTAGCTGAAGCTCTTGCTATTACCCCATTAGTTAAAAATAATAAACTGTGAACTAGTCTTTAGATTACTGTCAAAATAGCCATTAAACAATTGTATATTTATTATAATAGAATCTTATCGTCTGACACCTGCCATAGTATACTGTATGTAGATTCTATCTCCGGATTCAATCCCTGGATAGCGATGCCCCTTCATCTAGGGAACTCTTGTCGTATGCATACAAACCAGATAAAACCAGTTCTAAGTCTGGCAATTGCATGTAAGAGTTGTCGTTACTTAGTTAATTCAGTTAAAGTTACCGGGGACAACGAGTGATGGTTCCGCATGAGCTGTTTTTACTTGATCTAAATGATATTAATAAACGAAGGTGGAAGATATATTTAGTATTAGATTATTTAATTGATAGTGGCAGATAAGGACAGTGAAATTAAATAGTAAAAAACAACAAATCATAGTGAAAATAATTTTTAAAAAATTGCATATTTGAGATTTACAAGCAGTGCTCTACGTCTACGTCACAAATTCCTAAATTATTTTTATCATCCTTTAAGTATTAATATGTCGATTGAAATACCAAGCAATAACCTATCAGATACACATATTTTTTGTTTCTGTGATAGAGGTAGGGGGTGGGCAGGGGTGGGGGTGGTGAAGTTACCTGCTGTTAGACGTAGTTGGGTTAGGCCAGACTTTTTTTATAACTTGTTTCGCAACCTTTTTTTTATATACTTTGCAGAGAGGAGGGCGGAAAAAATAAACTTTTTATTTTCTTCATTAGCAAAAAAAAAATTTTCAGAGGAATCAAAGTGGAGGATAAAAAAAAGAAAAATATATTAAAAATATAAGTTTATTTTTGGTAACAAATACTGTTATGATTCCTGATGATGACATAATTTATGTCGAAATAATGAATCTTGTCACGATCTTACTTGAAGTTGATTAGTGGACCTTTCGGAAATACTGTTATTCAACTCTACTTTTTATTAATTTCGAACTTAGTGGGATTTCTGAAAAAGAGCTTGTGCAAGTGTTTAGAGGCATTTTAAGGTAAATATTAGGAACCAGACTTTAGCGCAGTTCAAATTTTCTGAACAAACCTGGTTCTTCGGCAATAGGGAAAAATATAAATGTCGGTAAAATATTTCATAATTGTTCATAATCGGAGGGCGGCATAAATATAAAAATATTTTTACAATTTTGTTTTATTTTTTAAATTTTCGACAGTGGAGGGTGTGCCAACAAGCCAAAAATGGAATATTATTTTTCTTTTAAATTTAAATTTTCGGCGTCGGCAGGTTTACGAAACAAGGTATAAAAAAGTCTGGCCTTAGGATTAAATATACTGTAAGGTTTTGTTTGAGTCTATGTTATTCAAGTTTGTCACGACCGAAAATGCTGTCTTAAAATAGATTTCATTATTACCAAGAGTTTGCAGTGATATCAATAAAACTAGCCTACCAAACTATATGATTATCTTCAGATTTTCTGCAAACTAAATACATTTAAAACTGCGCTAAGTTGTATACTGTATATTTCTCTTTGAACACCAACCCTCATAAGCTAAGATGGCGTGACATTCACTGATAAGTCACAGACAGGAAGCGCAGGCTCATAACGTTCTACCCCCGGGAGATTTACACCGACCATATCCTGATAAAACAAGATCTCTGATTGGTTGCCATTGTAGGTCAAATATATAATGAAAATGAATTTTCAAAACTTGCAATTTGAGTGAAAAATTGTAAATTGTGTATTATATTTCACAGTGTTAGAAGTTGCTCTATTTTGCTTTTAAGATAGACAATTTGTCGAAGGTGTTAAATTGTCCACAGGGACCCGGCACATATGATGCTAATTTACCACAAAATATAGAAATAGAACAAATTCCATGGGTCTTTCTTCTTTAATATTTCAAAATAGTTATATTTCAATTACAATCTGAAAACCTTTTATACATTTGCTTTGTGCAATTTATTAATTTGAATAATTTACACACAATTTATTTTACATTTTATTTATGCACATTTTTACATTTCAATCTGAAGAATTTTTTACACAGAATTCGGTTGATTTACAATAAGGTGTGCCTCCTACCGGTTGCCGCTGACAGGCCGATTTCCAGCTTAAGGGTCAACACGCTGTGCAGTGCAGTCTAGCATTGAAGGCTGGCTTACCGAATATTCCAAAAATGGCAGACTAATAATGCCGAATGTGGGAAATGTGTTGTTTATTTTAGTCTTAGACGGTAAATACGAAAAGGAGCGCAAAAGACCTATACAAGCTAGGCAGACCACTGCCTCAGCCTTTCGTCAATCTTTTTCCATAAGGCATTGCGTATTTCGGCCTGTCCGCTGCAACTGATATTGGCGCACCGTATTCAGAATCCATTGAATTTACTTAGTGCAATTTATTTACTTTAGAGTATAATTTTAATGAGGTATTGAACAATTTACACCTATTTTTATAAAAATGTTACAGTTTACAACAGTAATATTAATACATCTACTATTTACTAATAACTAATTAACACCAGTAATTAATTAGTTTTCCTTCCAGAAGGACCAATATACTTAATCTAGTGAGCACAGCTCTTAAAGTATTATTTATTTTCTTAAAATTTAATTCAAAAGCCATTGTTTTTCAAAATATTATATTGTTTAGAATGCACCTGTGCAATTTTAATTGACCTTTATTGTTCCTTATTATTTATAATTACATTTAACTATTTTGGCAACAAAATGCTACAATAGACGTACTGTGTCTATGCCTCCTATAACTAAGCTTTTCTCAATTTGTCCATAATGTTTATTTACATGCTTAGTTTTTTTTCACAAACTTCATTTTTCCTCTATATTGTATGTACAGCATTTTCTTACATTATTCATTTAATTATTTGTGTTATTATATAACAATGTCTAACAAAAAACATTTGCAAATTAATAAAAAAAAACTTAATTTGTGAGATATTACCAGAAAGTGAGTAGTTTCACAAGTGAAATCAAATTGAGAAAATAACCAAACTAGAATGTTTGTTTCAATTAATTATGAGTACAAGTTAAAAAACGAGTATTTTTTCACATGCATTTCATTACAATGTACCTTAGGCTAGTTTACATGCAGTCTTTTATGCAGAGGTTGGTAATCTTTATTTTTAGATTAATTTGTTGATGATGTTTCTATACATTAAAACAAATGCCCATATCCTTTATTTATTATTTATATTTATTTTAACTATGTTTAAAGCAAGGCTGATATTAATCCTAGGAATGTCATTTTTAAATTTAGATTACATTTTATGCCCTATTAGTATACTAAAGCAAAAACCGGACTATAAATTTGTTTTGACAAAAAACTTTGATTATGCCCAAATGTGGTAATTAGATTTCTATGTATGATCATGGTGTGACATCATCATGATCATATATAGGCATATAACATTTTTTTTTCAACTAAATACTCAGTTTATTTGTAACATCCACACATACACAAAAGAAATTTGTCATCTAATTAAGGACATGTTTGGTAATGCTATTAAATTTCCTCAGAAGGGATGAGTAATGTTAATTGTTCATTAATTATCTAATAATTAATAACTGCATCTTTTATCTAGTTTGCTGATAAATCATTGTTCAATAAAATTAATATAAACATATTGTTATTGATCTAAGAGTATTTTATTTCGCAGTATTTTTCAATACCAACTGAAATATACACTAAATATACACTGCTATAGTTGATTAAAATAAGCACATGTACTGAAAACATTTGCATCAATGTTATGAATGCTTAGAAATTGCATTTTTAAATTTATTTTTAGATTTGTTGTCACACTTTTATACTATACTTTGGTTTGTAAAAATATAATCAGGCATGGATGTAGACTTTTGGAAAGGGGAGGGGTAGCGGAAGGTCAGCCGGTTAGAGAGTCGAAAGTTTTAGGGGGATCCGGGGAATGCTCCCCTGGGAAATTTTGGTCTTTAGCTGTCAGGAAATGGCCTCCGAGGCGTCTTAAGGGATCAATTCTTGTCTTATGGTTGCTAAATATTTTCGTTTTATAGAAAAATAAATCTGCCCCAGATAATGATCTTGTTCAGTTTACTTTAACATGTAATGAAAATTTCAACAGTTAACAAACTTTCAGAATTGAAGTTTTTGCACACAAGTAAAATCCAATAGTTCCAATAATACTTTTTTTTTTGTTAGTAACGACCTGATGGTATAATCACAAGATGAAATGTGACTCATGTTTTCTTTCTTATTTTTTAATTATTAAATTTAATAACTAATGAGAAATGGATCCTCTTCATTGTCAAATTCAACATTAGCATATTGCTTTGGTTTTCTAAGCTTATCTCCCGCAGAGTGTCTTCTCACTCGTTTAGTTGTACTGGTATTTACTGGATCTGGTAGAACTTTGTATGCAGAATTTTGAAATCTTGATTTTGAATCTTTAGTTAAAAAAGGATTATTACTGGATGATGCACTGTTTGACCTTCCAGGGTACTTTGGTGCTGGTATGTCTAATCTGGCAGGGTACGTTGGTGATGGAAGGTCGGGTCTCTCTGGGTATTTAGGTGCTGAAAGGTCATTTCTTTCTAGGTATTTAGGTGCTGGATGGTCATGTCTTCCTGGGTACTTTGGTGCTGGTATATCTGGTGCTGGGTACTTTGGTGCCGGTGGAAGCTCAGGCCTCCCAGTATACTTGGGTACTGGAGGATCTTTTGGAATCATATATAAACTCTCTTCCTGCTCTTTTTTTTCTGGTAAAAGAGGAATAGTGTTAACTTTGCGGTCACTGTCATTTGCAGAATGTAATACGATATGTAACGTTGCGTTTGCTGGCGATTGCCCGGTTTGTATTAGACTGTTACGATTACTGTTGTCTATGTCGTCAGTAGCAGCATAAAGATGTGCCATTTCATCATTATTTACAATACTAGCTTGCTGATTACGATGGGAATAGTTAACCTCACGATAACCACTGCCACTGCTTCTAGAACTACCACTTATAGAACGTATCGACTGTTTTTGGTTTGATCGACACTTTCTGATCATTTTAGGGGTACAAAAAAGTGTTATTATTAATAGAGCCAGAAAGAGTATGCCGCCAGAATTAAGTAACAACACAATAAAAAAACCTCGCTTTTCATTTGGATCTAGAGATAAAAACGAATTATCTGGCATTTCTGTAAGCATCTCTGTTGTGCTTTGCTGTTGTATTACTAGCAAAGGTGTAGGTATTTTGATTGTCTTTACAATTATCTTTGCATCAGCGAATGCCAGCATTTGATAAGCTGATTTAAGTTCACAGCGAACGTTTGCTTGATTCAAAGCTTTTTTTGTATTGGCGATGTGAATCGTTTTATAGTCTGTACTTAACTTTATATCATTAGTATCTTTTAGTATAGGTTTTCCATTAATTGACCAAAAGAAATGAGAATGTTGAGATAACGGTGTGTTTGTTAAATGACTACAAGTAAAGCTTATACTTCTACCTTCCAATGTATAAGCCACGATTGGAGTAATGCGTATTTCAGCACGGTGTTGTAAGCGTAGTGGACCAATCGTACATGTTGTTATTTGTGTAATTGCAGGACTTGATGCATTGCACACAAACACAGCACCTTTATCTTCCGCTGTTATTGCCCTATAATATGTATTCTTTGGGAATATTCCCACCTCGTATGATCCCGGCAGCGATTCATTTCCCAACTGCCATTCCAATTTTGCGGAAGGCTTGCCTCCAAATGATTCACATATGAACGAGACGTTTTGTCCAATAATAATCTCCGTCTGTGGCGGTCTTGTTAAGCATGTCGGTTGGCCTGCATCAGGCGGAGCTAGTATTATCAATCGTGCAATGTCTGAATAAGTCACTTTCATGTTTTCCAAAGAATAACATGCACAGTTGTACTGACCATCATCATCAACGCTTACATCTCGTATTTTCAAATTGAATTCTGCTTGACTTGCATTACCCGTGATGGAGTAACGTCCAGCATCTTTACCCAAGCTAGTAAAAATGTTCCTACCTTCACTAATGTATTCATGTTTATCAACTCTGTACCAGTATATATTGCAGTCTATTGTGTTGTTTATGCGACAGTTTAACACAATGTTTTCACCTTGCAAGCATGTTGTAGATTGTGGATGCTTCAAAATATATGCATGACTAAATCCGGTCGCTAATAATAATATAAATGTTGAGGTTATCGTCCGATCCATTGCCTTTTTTCAATTAATTTTTTTCAAATAAAAATTATTGAGTAAATTACCTAAAAATCCATAGATACAAGGCAAGTAAATCCATCAAGATATCTGTATAATAATACAAAATACTGTCATCAAAGACAAGTGTAACAGATGCGAGCACAATTTATTTAGAAAAAATGGTTTCGTAAGTACCAAATGATAATTCCAATTAAATGTCCAATATGGCTCCACAAAACGTCCACTTTCTTCGTGAAACTGTAGAAAGATGATAATTCACAAAATGTCCACTTCCTTCGTAAAACTTTTTAGAAAGGTGGCTGAACTTTTGCGCTTGGTATGTTCTTTGGAATCCAGTCGAGAATATCAGATAACTATAATATTGAAAACACTAACAGCATCGATAAAAGAAAAAAAATAGTTGGCAAGGAGTTCAATGAATTGCTAAATGAGACTAATTTAAACTTCCTTGACTAAGTAAAAGTGGAATGCTTCATTTTCATTATAGGGGTGTTTATCAAATTGTCAATAAAAATTTCATTTTCTCTTCATGCGTTAGTAGATACATTTCTTGTGAGTTTTATTTTAAGATGATATAAGATCTATAACAACATTTAATTTCCAACTGAAGCGTTTGTAATTTGTTTTATTCCTTTTATTGCAATATCTGTTTATTTATTCAAGAATGAGATGTGTAGGAATATCGAGTGACTCATCTTTTTCTGTAATGTTTTCCCTCCCATCCCATGTTTTTATAAGGAATATATTTTATGATTCACAAATCTTTAATATAAAGACTGGGAATACTTATAATTAAATTTCTTAGGGATTGCACTAAATATATTTATATAACCTCTATATTAGGATTACTGTAAATTCATTAATGGTCATTAATAGTAATATAATTCAGGAATGATGATGACATAATTTATGTCGAAATATTGAATCTTGTCACGATGGCGTGTATCTCATTGCTTGGAGTA
>JAOTQE010019539.1:0-10716 GCA_025631205.1 Nesometra sesokonis | reverse complement strand
TTAGAATTCAGAGTTTTGCGCGAACGGACATACCACCCGTGGATAAAAATCAGATTTTTACCCTAGGTTTTTTTTTCCGATTCTCGCCTGAACGGGCCCTTAGAGAACATGACTATAATTACTCTATCAGAGTACAAAATTTATTTTGCCAAGGGGATAATACCATAACTGTACTACAACAATATTATGTGGTAATGGTAAGCAGCTTAGCACACTGGCTCTTCACTATGCACATCACAGAATAACTCATTCTTGTTAAGTCTATAGGAACGTTCCTAAATTAAATCAATTATATTGATTTTCCATAATTAAGATAACAGATATTAGCAATGTTTAAAAAAACAAGATTTTGCTTCAAGGAACAAATCCAGCAGGAAATAGCATTGGAATGTAGAATGAGCAAATAGAAATATTTCAGGTTAAGCAAGTAAGGTCAGGCGGCCTTGGGCAGGCAATGTCAATGCTCTTCTCAGGGCAGACTACAGCTGGTGGCCAGGTAGATTAGTCTGCACTTACAGCCTAGGCCATCGCCAGGTGAATAATGTCTAGTCTGGCCTTTATAATCGCTGATGGTGTATGTATTTAGCTGATCTAAGCCAGAGAATACAGTCTAGCTTCGACCATTGTAATTGCTAGCGGTGTATGTGTTTAGCCTACCTAGGACATCATCAGATGAATAATGTTTGGCCTAGGTCTTTGTATGACTGGGTTGCTTTAGGCAGGTAAATGTCCAGCTATTGTTTCAAACTGCAAAGTAGCCTAGAGTAGGCTATTAAGTCTCCACATGGTAATGGACTTGTTTGGACAATTAAACTACTGTAGGCATATTTTTATCTTGCATTATGCTTTACAACTTCAAGTAAAGCAGACAATCTGTCTGAAGCCACAACCGAGCTTTTTTTGGTATAACTGACCCATTATTATTACTGTATGATTGAAACCGATATACTGCAGGTGTGGATCCGGGTCCTCTCCCCTTTTTGACAAGGCAGAATAATATTTGCAGCTGGACAAAAAAATTGCACACTTTGGCCCTCTAGAAGTGTATGTACCACAGGTAGAGGACATTTTTTAGCGTTCTGGATACATGCTTGCCATCAGTTTACTGTTAAAACCTCAGACCATGCTGGTCCAATTTCAGACCCCTCTTTTCAGCTTCCCTGGATCACCTATTAATAAATTATACAAGTGCTTGAATGTAGAGCTCCCAAGTCTTCTAGACTAGCCTGGAATCTCCAGGAATTTTCCTCATCTCCTGGGCTCCAGGAAATACCCAATTTTCTCAAAGAATTTGGATTTTTCATGATTTTCTCCAGGATTCTTAGTAAATTATCCAAGTAACCAATTCTAATGACTCAGGAAGTTTAGCAGAGTCGCGCTTTTCACATTGGATTGTGTAGGCCAGTCAAACTATCTCAGTAAGCTTTACTTGGTGCATTACACTTGAGAAATCTAATTTGGCAAGGGCCATTTTCCGGTTTAAACTAACCGGCAGGTCTGTTACAGTAGTTTTACCGAAATAATACCAGTGTGAATGAGGCTTTGATAGAACAGAGAAGTTTTGGGAAGTTTCCTTTCGAGGTATGTCTAGCCCAGGTCATGACTAAACACCAGGAAGTTGATGTCTAGATTTCTACCTGTATGACCTCAATTATTAAAACAAAAGTCAGGTAGTGGTTATGTCTGGAAGGTGGCTGGCATGAGATAATGAATCTGAAATTTACACATCCTGACAACACAAGTGATAGGTGACGTTTATACTGCAATTTGTGAAAAAGACATTTGTAAGGTGTCATCACATTTTGAGTCATGTTAGGTACAAAAATTCATAACTGAGTTATTGTTATATTCGAGGAGAATACGCATTAATTTAGTTTTTGAATCAAGTTCATAGGTTGAGTATAGTCAACTCTCCCAATACCGCACACCCTCGGGCCAGCAATTACTTTCCGGTTTTCTGGAAAGTCCGGTTTTGTGAATTTAGAATTAAGATAATAGAATAGGAATAGGAAAAAATTGGAACTTTAAAAAAAGTCCGGTTTTTCATGAATTTCGGTTTGCGGAGAGTCCGGTATTGGGAGAGTTGACTGTATAACCAGAGAAAAATAATTTTGAAATGTGTATGTATAAAAACACTTTTTGGAGAAAATCAACTTTAAAGATAAACAACTGTTGACTTCCTGCATGTTTCCCATAGATTTTGGAAAAACAACCTTTAAAAACCATAGCTCAAAAACATTTTAGATTTATAAACATAAACAGGATGTTTGCAATCATAAATTTAAGTAATAAACTTAAAAAAACAGCAAAAGTCTCATTTTCATCAATTTTAGAGTTTCTATTTTTGTGAATCTCAAAATCATTTGGCGTAGAACACGACTCAATTTGTCACATGTTATTTTAATTTCCAATAAAATATATTGTTCTTTGATATTAAAAGTCATCAACCTACCATAAGACAAATGACAACTTAATTATCAACAATTATCAACCTTCATCCTAATTCTAGGAATTATTGTTTAAATGTCAAGTTTTACCACAATGATGTCAGAAACTAACTTCTAACTTTATCTAATCTCTCAAATGTAAAATATCTCAACTGTTTTTTTTTATCACACGATTTCTAAGTCACTGAACAAGAAAAGTCCTATCAACTTTGAAATTTGAGAGTTGAAAAGAGTTTCAATAACGAAGAAAATCTTCAGATTATAAATGTTTGAGGTCAAGCACAAATAAAAAGAAATTAAATTTAAATTTGATTGATTTCAATGGTAGTGTTAAGTCAGTATTATTTTTATACTATTCTGACAATCTTCCCATAAGTGGTTAATTTTTATTTTCCATTTTAGCAGAAGTTTAGTTCTACATAAATTTGGCAAATTTGAGCAAATGCCAAGCCTCAGTTCCAGCAAACCTATCCATTAGCAATTATATGACACCTAGATAGATTCATGCAATCTGATTGGTCGATCATTATCGATCATTTAGCCTATTTCATGGTGATGTCATGAATCGTGTCATTTTTAACCATTTACTGTGCAATTTTGGATAAATACGTTTTGCTCCATTGCACGTTCACCGAGACGTGAAAACGCTCGCATCCGTGCATGATATGCGACAATGACCGCGCCGCGCTCAGCTGCACTGTATTAATTTTTTACTGCACTAGCGCTAGCGCTATCACGTTCTTTCTCACTTGTTTCTAAATTCATCAAATGTCAAATGACAAGGATCTATTTACATGTAAGAGTTTTCATATAAAACAAATAATGAATGTTTTTTCATTCATGTGATGGACAGAATGTTTTATTTGGTGAAAGATGAAATGATCCATTCAACTCGGCTACGCCTTGTTGAATGGACCATTTCATCTTTCACCTCATGAATATTCTGTCCATCGCACTCATAAACATTCATTATTTGTATACTACAGCTGGGACTGATGGAAAAATTACAAGAACAAATTGAACAACATAACCTAAATTAACAAACAAAACATAACCAGCAAAAGCATAAATAAACACCAACTTAATTTACACCACTAAAAAACAGGAAAACCAAGTACTATAGACAAATTTGTCAAAAACCATATAAAGACCATTGTACTAATTCTAATTTTAATATAAAAACTGAACTTAATTCGTTCTAACCAATTACACATAGTAATTACTGGATAACACCTACTTCATACACATGGGTAAACAACCAATTAGTAGATTAACTAATTAATAAAATATACGTAAATTAATTATAAATTAATAAGGAATGACCAGCTAATAAATTAATTGGAAATAATTTGATGATCGCTGATTAGAAATAATCTCTAAAAATTGTAAATAAATTTTTTAAACTGGCAAATTTACGCAAATCAAACTTTAAAAATGTTATACAAATGTGCAGAAGAAGTCTGAGGAATGATTTCATGTATATACATGCAATACTTTTACTGAAACATATTGTTTTATCTTGCATGCTTTTGTTTAAAAAGTTACCAAAGTAGCACTGATTTCTCAACAATGAAAATAACCAAACAATGAAAATGAATGAAAGGATACATTATTTTAAAGAAATATTAAAATAAATAATTACTAATCAACTCTGTAGGTATTTATATATCTTTTCTTTATAATATAATAGTTGAATGTGAATGAAAAATATTAATAAAAATGTCAGTTTTTCTTCCGTATCTTCTATGAGATTTGATTTATCAATAAATTACATTTTATTAACATTCATTCCAACCGAGTATGATTCCCATGATCACATAAAACAACTTTTCTGAGTAATTGAAAGATAAAATACAATAAACTACTGAAATGTGTCTTGAAGGTATGGCTTACACCTCTCAAGAGTTGTATATCAAAATCGTATCAATAAATGCATGATTTGTATGTTTTTTACTGTATTTATTAGTAAGGTTCATATTTCTTAACCATTTTTATCACATGGAAATTAATACATATTCCCAAGTAATTAAAAAATATAATAAAATTTCAAAAGTATATTACAATTCCAGAAATGTATATGAAAGCAATGATGTACATACCCGTCCTTTGTGTGATGGGTTTGTAAAATCAATTCCTGGAGCGATATACAGATATCCACACAGCAAGACTTTCTTCGGTTTCTGAAAAATAATTGAATCATTTTAAATTAAATTACAATAAAAAATTGCTGATGTAAATTGTTTTGACATAAGATAGCCCAATTAATGGTCCTTCCTTCAAGAATCAAATTTCTTCAAAACAAGATTTAAGAAATATTCTGAATCAACTCTGTCAGATTCTCTGAAGACTGACCCTCTATGGACAATCCATTTTATTTAGTTTTCTTGACAGTTTTGGTTAGGGCGAATTCAACAATTACAACGCACGGAGGGGTGGGGTGGTTAAAATGCCAACAAATGTGTACAGTTGTGGGGTGGAGTGGGGTGGGGCCTTGATCTAGGATGGGTTTTATATATTGTACGCAGCTTATCTAAAAAAATGACTTACTGATTGAGAAAAACAATAAAATGGAGTATCCACGGGGTTGGAGGATGGTCAAGCTAGAAGTACAAATACAAACAAGGGTGGAGGGATGGTCAAATTTGGCCAAAAAAATTGCTGAATACTGCCTAAAATTTAACTGAATTAAGGACCTTGTTTGGCTTCGTGGATATGTTTACAATACTTTGCTATGTTAAAACAGCTCAAAAATACCACCTTTAAAGTTTATTTATTTTATTTCTTTGCCGGTAAGTCGTTCCGAACCATTGGGATTTAAGCATCATTTTATTTAAATTGGAAGAAATTAAAACAGTGCTGATCCCGTGTTCACCGTGTTCTGCTGAGTGGATCAACACAGTATACAGGGATTGGGGGATGGTCAAGCTGGATGTACAAATACAAAAAAGGGTGGAGGGATGGTAAAATTTGGCCAAAAAAAATGCATGTAATTGCTGAATACTCCCTAAAATTTTATGTATATTATACTTACAATAGACTGAATTAGGAACCTTGTTTGGTTTCGTGGGTATGTTTACAATACTCTAAATGTTCTAAAAAATCTAAGACTGAGGAAAAAAATGTTTACTGCCTGTGGAAACTTTTTCACCAGTTTTTATCATTTGCTATTCGAACTCAGTGAACCAAGGTCAAATCACTGTGCTGCGTAGGTAGTTTCTATAGCTGATAATAGCAAATTTTTGATTAGATATGTTTTATATTTTTCTGATAAAAATACCCAACCAATCATACTAAGTTTTATATCAGATTTAAGCTCATCAAATTTCCCACCTAAAATTCATTGATGATCGTCCTAAAATACTGACCAACTGTGACAGATATTCAATTTGTTCTACTCAAATGTTACAAGAATTTATGTATCCATTTTCATTTTTGTATAATTTCGAAACCTCACTATATGTGATGTCTCATCACATTGTAATCGAGATTTACTTCTCAGGTTAGTTTATTTACAAAAAGTATCTATTATAAAGATTTTCTGAGGCTTTGTTTATTTTTAGATTACTTCATGGTGATTTTTTTCAAAACCATGTTTCCATACATTAAAAACTTAAAATGCGCATATCTTTGCATCTATTTATTCTAGGAGTCATTTAAAATTTAGGTTACAAGACTTTACTACATCTAATGGCCTATTTCTATTTTTTCACTCTACTAGACACAGGCCTTTAGATGTTCCAACCATGAGACTCATTTTGTATTGAAAACTCTCATAGCGACTAATGAAGCTTGGATGAAATCCTCACGAGGACTTATAAAAGAAATTGTCTAGACTAAGAGATGCAAAACTCCACTTACATTCGTCACTCCACATACTTAAAAATAAAACATTAATGTAACTGACCCACATTTTTTTATTTAAAAAAAAACATTACATGAAACATTTGAAATAAATGTAATTTTATGACTGATTGCAAAATGCATTTAAATAAGTTTCCAATACCATATTTGACAAATCATCATGACAGCATCATTACCATGGAGATATCACCATGGTAACCGTACCAGTTGTAGTTTATTACCACGGTGATATTGTGTGTCGCTGTCAACAGTTAAGGTTTGGTAAGCAGGATGTTATTGGATAGTCTGGACTTAATACAAAATGCCAAGAAACTTTTGTGCATAGAAACTTGTATTGTACTATAGAGTTGAAACATACTTTCCGAAACTGTAAATGGACCATTCTATTGTGCAGTCCATGTTTAAGGAGAACAAGAATGATTTCTCTCCCTAGTTCTCCTAAACGTGTTTCCAGGAGAGCAATTTATATCTCTCCTTAATTTAGTCAGAATAATTTCTTAAGATTAGCTTTGCTTAAAATTTTTAGGAGAGCAGGTTGGCACTTTCCTGGAATTAAAATTAAAAAAAAAATACTATGAAAAATGTGTAACCTAACAATCATAATTATTGTACGATACATAAACAGTAACAATTTTTCTACCATTTTACTCTTATGAATATAACACTGGTTAAACGTGTTTAAATCATTACTAAGTCAGATGTATAAGGAGTGTCAGAGAATGGAGGTAGCAGTGGGGATAGTGAGGGGAATCTCTTATGACCCTAAAAAACAGGGTACAGGATGTTCAGATTCACGGCTTAAAAGGAGTTTAGTGAAACATTGTGACTGATCAATGTGTAACACAAGGACAAAACCGTTCAGGTGTACGAGGAATAGCTCAGTAGCTTGCTAATCCTGGGTTTGCAGGAGGCACAAGTTATGCTCCAGATAACTGAATTATGCTAATCGCCAACTAGATCAGACACAAATAATCATACGCTGCGTATGTTTCGCTCTGCTGAATTGTTGAGTCTGAACATACCATTAGTTAAATAACGTAACACCAGTGATCATAGAAATGCTACAATGTGGTTTTAGTCGGAGTGCTTTGATTACAGGCCCACCATCATCATCACGAGTCTACCCTACCTACCAGGATGTTGATGGTAAAACTACATGTGTCCAAATCATTACCATATAAAATGAATTAAGATATATCCCAATAACACCTGTTACTAAAATATGATATAATGCCAAGTTGTTTTATTTCATACCAAAACATAAATGTATAAATAGAAAATATAGTTATATAGCATGCAATGGGAATATGTGAGATATGCAGAGATCTGTTGGAAAAACAGCATGCTTAATAAAGAAAGTATATTAAATACCCATGAGTATAAATGGTTATTTATACCACCCTGACAATGTTACACCCACCCTAAAGCTTATTTTAAGGCCTTCCACCCAGTCTAATTCCACCTTTCCACCCACCCTAAGCATAAGAAAATGGTAAAATTATAGTTTTTAATCATTTTACCAACCACCCTTACAGTACATTCTTTCCACCCATCCTTGCGAGTTTTCTAACTACATCCCTGTGTGCTGCTAGTTATAAAGCAACATTAAAAATAACTGTTTTGTAATAACTGTAATAAATGACAAAACTTCAAAAACAATACAATATAATAATAATAAAAAATAATAATAATGATGATAATAATGACATTTATATAGCGCTTATTGCCAAGGCCTCTATTACCCTCAGAGATTGCAACAAATGCCTATGGAATACAATCCAATCCACAATGTTGCAATGTATTAGTACATAGGGCATTTGCACCACCTAGGTACCCATTTATACTCCTGGGTGGAGAAAGGCAACATGGATTTGTCTTGCCTAGGAACACAAGCAGCTGACCAGAGTGAACCTCGAACCACTGACCTCATGATTAGAAATAAAAAACGCCACCACTTCGCCAACAATTTATCAATTACGAATTGAAGATTCACAATATAAACATTACTATACATTGTTGTGAGATTAATAACTGGTATAAAATTTGATAAAAATTATTAAAAGTGAAACATGTCCCAAATAGGCAATGGAATCTCTTAATTGGATGTTGCATACATGGTCGCGTCTTATAAAAATAAATGGTAATTTATCACATCTTGAATGTTTATAATTCAAGACACATAAATTAACAAAATGCACAAATAAAATTACAAGTGCTAAAGAAAAATAAATTGTACCACTATAAAAAGTATTACTAATGGTATCCTCTAGTGCCCAATTTTCTGCATAAGACCTAATAAAAATAATTGTTCAACATATTTCTTGAAACGATGGCTCAATTGGTCAGAATTACGTTTTCTTTTGTAGGAATAAATGAAATTGCAGCACAATCGACCAATGTTGATAATTAACTAAATGTTCATGAAAACAGCAAAAATAACAATCGAAACCTGTGTACAGTCAACAGTCTCCCAATACCGGACTCTCTGCAAACCTGAATTCACGAAAAACCAGACTTTTTTTAAAGTCCCAAATTTTTCCTATTCCTATTCTATTATCTTAATTCTAAATTCAGAAAACCGGACTTTCCAGAAAATCGAAAAATAATCTTCTGACATTTTGATTGAATAAACTACAAGCGATGTACAATGCTGGTGTCTAAAACGGTTTGTGGATAGTTTTTGTTGCCTATGCCTAACCCTTCCCGATCTACTAAAGACAATGTCTGAATGCAATAATGTCTGAATGTACAATAAAGTGTTTTGCTCAAAATCTCAAAAATAGGATTTTGGATATAAAGCCTTCTTCCTACACATTAAATCTCCCTAACAGTTATTGCTATGCTGTGCATTAGAGACAAACAGCACTTCCAACGTGGTAGATCTCCACACATCACCACATGTGCCCGGATACTATAATTCATTGGAATCACCAACTTCATAATTCAACGGTATCTATTCAAAATTATATAATCTGCTGGTATGTTCACATGATGAAAAAAAGTACAATTCACTGCAGCTACATAAAAACAATCAATTGTTTAATTTATTCAAGAACTATAGACAAATATTTATGCAACCTAACACTAAAGTAGGTGACTTGATCGGTGGAAAATATCAGATGGTAAAACATGCCTAGGTTAAAACACCAACAGATTGTTTTTTCCCTAATTCCTCTCACTTTCTTTTCCTCATGTTTTAGTATTATATTTATCCTTCATTTATCATCATCGATCATTATTATATTCAATTATTTCTTTCCTTTGCTAGATGTTAATTATTATTTCTGAATGATTTAAATGATGATTGGTAAGTTTTCCAAAACCTGAAATGTCCACTTTTTAAATTTAGATAGTATGAATTTATGATTTCTGATGATAATGACGATGGTGATGATGACATAAACAATGACAAAACATTGAATAAAAATATGATAATGATATAGTAGTAACAATGAGGATAAATATGTCAATGATAATGAAATGATGGTACTGATGATGCTGATGATGGCGATGATGATGATGATGATGACGACGACGACGATTTACGTTAAAAAAATACAAATTAAGCCTGATTGTTTGTTGAAGTATTATCAACTACCTTTATACAAACATTTACACGACGACACTGAACTTTTAAGAAATTATCAATACAAAGTTTTTACACAGAGATGCAAAAATAAAAAAATAGAAACAAGGTTACAATCAAATTGAGAATTTAGACACATGAAAAATATGATCATTTGTAAGCCTATGGAAGAAACTTTTCACTATGATGTTGAGAAAGATGATGAGACAATGACTAATTATACAAACAAGACGATGACAATGAGTAATTAATACTATACAATTTTTAATTCTTCTAAAAATTAAATGCACGGCAACAATTCAGAAAATAGTCCAACTGTTAACTTCTATGTAGTGGAAGTGAGAGAGGAACTACAGACAACACATCAGAGGTTTATTATATTGTTGGTCATGGTCACACCCATTGGAGAGGCATTTAGCTCAGTTGGTTTAGCTGGTGGAAATCACTGAACCGTGACTCACTGGTCCATGGTTCGATTTAACACCACGCCACTCTCTTGTGTTTCAACTGGAGGGTCGAATACAAGTTACTAGCACACCGTCTTTCAGATGAAACGTTAAGCCATTGGTCCTGCATACAACATGGCTCATGTGCACGTTAAAAAAAAACGCAGAGCACTTTTCGAAAAAGCGGAGGGAATTTTCTCCCGGTGTGCTGCCCAATCACCACCAGAAGAACCCCACTGGAAATAAATCAACTTCGGACCGAAAATAGCCATTCAATATTATAATCATTCAAGATTCAAGATTCAAGATTTTTATTGCTACTAAAGCCAGCTATGGGCTATTATCCGCTTCAAATTACAACAGTACATATGACAAT
>JAOTQE010019517.1:0-10716 GCA_025631205.1 Nesometra sesokonis | reverse complement strand
CAAAACGGCCTTGTGAAAAACACCAATAATGGTGATTCAAGTTTCCGTTTCAAAATAAAGTTATTATTATTATATTACATTGCAATATGGAAGATTAATAATATTATTAGTATACAATATTACATGCATAAACCTGCAACTACATATCAAAATATGGACTAATAACTTGGGAACAGAAAAAGTAATAGGGAAAGTTCCACTTAAAAATATTTATTAAAATGTAGCTATTGCATAACTAACAAAGCAATAAGAAGCTAGCATTGTTAATTAGATCATTGTAGAAATCGGTGAACATTTACTTGTAACAGATCTATAAACATGAGCTTCATTTTTCCTAATTAATACTGTATATATTTCATTTTGAATTTAGGCAGATGTTGACAAAGCTGTTGCAGCTGCAAGGGAGGCTATGAAAGTTGGGTCAATATGGCGGAGCATGGATGCATCAAAAAGAGGATTACTTATGAACAAATTAGCAGACCTTATTGAAAGAGACTTGGAATATATAGCTGTAAGTTCAAAATTATTATTTTCTCTTTCACAATTTTTATTTTTTTAACATTATTTTTACTGCCACTCTTCATTTTTAAAACAATTCCATTTTAAGTATGGTTGTGTTAGTCTTTTCACTACACAGGATCTATTGATGTATTACTAGGCTATATAATGACCTACATGTATATAGACATTACAATCACATGGTGAATCAGACACAAAATGTTTGCAGCTATAATGGTTATGGAAGTCGTAATTGTTCCTTAAAATTTCCAGTTATTTTGATCATATTTAGTCACAGTCTACAGCCAGGACGCTTCTTCTTCTTCTAGGTGCCATATCTTAAGACTTCGGCTATCATGGCGTGCCATATTGTCCTGTTGTTAGCTCTTCTCCACAGCTTCTCTTCGTGATGTTGAGCTCCATTTTCCTCCAGCCATTTCCTCAAACTCAACATCCATTTTGTCTACCGTCCATCCAGGACGGTAGACACAACAATATATCACTATAGTTTATTATGGAACAAGAGTACGTTTTGCTATAAAATAATAATGTAATTAATGTAAATTGGTGATCAATCATTAAAATAATTTCAACATATGAAGAAAATAATATTTTCATTGTTTCTTTTAATGTTTTTTATCTTGTAACATGGAATTACACAATGTCCATTTTAACTGACCATACAGTCAAACTTGCCTAAGTTACATACTTAAGTTGAAAATTTGTTGAAGTAAAAGATTTTTTAATGTCACTTAATGTCGCGTATAGTAAATGATTTTACGTGAAATAAAATCAAAGTTGAACATATTTTACATGTCAAATTGATCTGCTCTTCAATATTATTATTATTTTGTAAGTTAGAGTAAAAATAATTGCACAAATTTCAAAACACTGCTAGCCCTTTCGAAGTAAGCTATTGAATGTAGAGCAAGTACACTTATTGTACTTAACACGTCCTATAGTTCATAACATTGCATACACCCATACAGAGTATTTGAGGCATGACATGGCAAAACCACCAAGGAAAATTGAAAATTGAGTTATTGTTAAACCCATATTATACTTTTCAAAAGCTTTAAAATGTGGTGTCAACTATCAAAATTGGACATTTATAACTGAAGTTATTAAACAACATATACATAAATTTCCTTTGTGTTTGTTTATATTTCCTGTTGTTTATTTGCTTATTTCTCAATAATAAAAAATTGTAGAGCAGGATACAGTATGGTGAAATAAAAACATCATTAAACTCAGACTTGTCTTTTCTGTTAAATAGAATTTGGAGACAATTGACAATGGCAAACCACTAACTGTCAGTCGAGCTATGGATATCCCTGGAGTTGCTAAGGTACTGCGCTATTTTGCTGGATGGGCAGATAAAATCTGTGGAAAAACCATTCCAATAGGTGAGCAAGAAGCAATGAATCACAAGACATACTACACATACTGTCTTCAAATTTGTAATCACTTGAGCATTATTTCAGGTATTGATTTATAGTAATGAACATCTCTTGCATGTATCCAAGAAGGATGTGGATAGACTGAAAATAACTTTCTAATATGTGGCAGAGCCAAGCCAAAGGAGGCAAAGTTGTAAAGCCAGTTTTTCACAATAGACAGAAAAGATCATTTTTAAAATTTTTTTAGCTGATCTTTTACATAGTTACAGCTATTGTTATTGTCAGGGTCTTCTTTATTTTTCTTTCTTTCTGACATATTTTGTTAAGACATTATCTTAAATTCTCAATGAGCTCTTAACATGATATTTTCAGACTAAACTTGCAGCATGATCTTGCATGACATAAATTTACACACAAAATTGTTTTTATACTGATACTGATAAACTTTATTTGTCCATAGAACAATGGAAATACATTTGAAGTTGACATTAAAAAAGAATGAAGTGTACACGACAATAATAAAATATACTCTAAAAAGTACTCTATATACAGATTAAGATATTAAAATAAAAGAGATATTGAGAAGTCTAAAACATTAAAAAAAAATCTTATTACACGTGAATTAAAAATATGAACAGAGTTAGCAAAAACAGCATATTGTGTATGGTTAGTTCTGGCCTTGGGGACACACAGTCTACCGCATCTTGAATTTAGGTTGTACATTTTATTGAGAGGATGACTAATGTCACTCATGATACGCTTTACAGCCTTAACAATTCTGTCATCATACAATTCACCTAAATAAATGGGCATTTCACCAATTAGTTTGCCAGCTCTTTTTGTAATACCATGTAAATGGTTTTTTATCCTTTTTAAATAAATTCTCATAATTGCAAATCAGATACTCTGTATCATTGTAGTATAAAATAATTTTATAATGGTTATATCAAGGTATTTCATTTTTCGTAAGATATACATTCCCTGACTTGGTTTATTAACAAGTGTATCTGTGTTCAATTTCCAGTTGAGTTTGTGGTCTATTATACATCCCAAATATTTTTCCACAACAACTGGAATGACAGGATTACGATTCTTTCTGAAGTGGATTACAATTTCTTTGGTCTTAGATGCATTTAATTTAAAATTATTATCATCACTCCAGTTTACAAAATCCTCTATCATTTCCCTATAATTTCTCTCATCTTCATTAATAATATAGTCAGTCAACATCTGCATATTTAATAACATAACAAGAACTGAACTTAGATCTAAAACATGCAGTAAAACGCGAATATAACACTGGTGGGGTTACTCACCCCTGAGGTAGTCCTACATTTACAATTAATTTATTAGACTTGGTATTGTTAAATTTTACAAACTGTGGTCTAGACTTAAGAAAGTGATATAGCCATTTTAAAACATATACATTAACATTCATATTTACCATTTTACTGGTAAGAAGTTCTGGGATTACAGTGTAGAATGCACTAGAAAAGTCAACATATAACAACCTAAAATATGATCTATTTATATCAAGATGATTATAAATCTTATTTAAATGTACAACGACAGCATCCTCAACACTTTGGTTACGCATTTATCGCATCTTCATATCCAACTGACATCTGTAGATCATATTTAGTGAGCCAGGGGCGGATCGAGGGAGTGGGGGGTGAATAGGGTGGCTAGCCACCCCCCTTCATTCTCAGAAAAAAAATATCAATTGAAAAAAATTACAGCCCACCGATCGCCACGTAAACTTCTTAAGAAGAGGCCAGGCCTAGGTCCTAGATCACGGGTGATTTCTTACTTTAGTCTTTTCATCTCTTAGCCTAAGCAAGGTACGTACTTACTAGACCCTATTTTATCATTGCATTGATGAAAAATATACAAACTATTGTTTGGTTTGACCTTTTTATTTTCAAAAAGTCGGGCTATAATATAAACAAAGTAAAAAGTAAAGGCCGTGAAACGATCAGATGCGAGTCCGACGTGCAAGGAATTAATCTTAGATAGGAGGAACTGACGTACAGCATGACCTTTGACAGCGTTGAATTTTGATATACAGTGTACTCTATTCCAAATGAGTAGACACGAAGTCTGTGGCAGCTTTCAAGCGTAGCCGTCAAACAGGCGTGCTGTTTTAAGAACGAAAATTAAACTAGTAAGAAAATTATACGACAGGATTGACGTACAGCATGAATCTTGAAACAGCGAAGCGTAAACGCCGCCGCTCGCCAGTATCAGACGCTTTTATTGGTCAGAAATTATGTCATTAATGTTTTTTTAATTTGTGTACCGGAGCTCGAGCCTCTTAAAAAAAAAATAAAAACATTGAAAATGGATACATAAAATAATAATTTTACTATTATAGTCTGCACTAGGTCGAAATCAAATTTTTAGGTATTTTAAATGACAAAACTAGACTTTGACCTCGCTTTTTCGTACCTAAAAGTTTTCCTGCCTAGTGCAGATCATCTGAAGACATGTCTAACGGTCGCGTTATACGTTACAACGTTTCTGATTGGCAAGGGGCTACAGTAGTACAGAGAGGGCTTTGAAATGACGGAATCCCCTTGACCACAGCCGGGTAGTTCATAGAGCGTTCAAGGCAAAAAAATACGTATGTGGAAGTTTGATAGGTCTACAAATAGTCAGAATTTCCAATGATCGTTTGAAAAATACAGACCAGGTATTTTACACTATTGTTAATCAATGATTAATTTACTAGAATAGATAAGGTTTATACCTAGAATCAATATACATAGTGAAAAGTTTGAGAAAAACAACAATGTTTTTGAAGGGTTTACCTAGCTGTTCGGATGCACGTGTACGTATTAGACTACAAGATTTCGGGAAGAAGGTTTATAAGTAATGTCCAAGAAATCTAAAAAATATATAAATTGACCAATTTATGTCCCTATAAACCACTGTAAAATAACAGAGAGTGCTCTAAATGCAAAAGCTTTTGCATTTAGAGCCCACCGGGGGCCCCAGGCGGCCCCCCTGGCCCCAGCCCATTGTTGCTCGCTTCGCTCGCAAACTTATTAGTATTTTCAGCCACCCCCTTCAATAAACCCTAGATCCGCCACTGTGAGCATCAACTTCAGGTCAACCTTGAAAGTCATGTGTTATATTAGCTCCCACGTGCATGTACGCATGCATTGAATTTTGAAAATGCTTGAAATAAAATGTTGATCACGCGTTCCAGGCCATTTGGAGCATTTCACCTTTTTCACAAGTTTTCTGCGCATGTGACACACACGAATAATAAACAACAGTTCCAAGTGATGAAATATCTCCATAAAAGTCAGGCACCCCCTATCATTACTATACACTGTAGGCCTATCCAGGGGACGCTCCACCATGTTTTTATGTACGAATTCTGTATACCTAACTTTTAAACAAAACTTTTTGATATCAAACTTTAAATTACAAATAAACTACCTTTAGCACAATTCTCATTATTCAGATCTTAAGAATTCGTTAAAACAATTATTTTTCTGATAAGGAATTGTTTCAAAAATACAAACAATAATCATACAATAGATTTATTAAAAAATATGATAAAGTTTTAAAACCAAAATTATCGACCAAAAATTGTCAATAAATGCAAATTTAAAACCGGTATTAACCCCAGTGATAACAGAATTTTTTGAAATATATAATAGACACTATGCGATTCTACAATGACAGAGGATAGTGTCAGTCATTTAAAAAGTAATAGTTTGAGGCTAAATTTAAAGATAAGTTAATAAAATCCTAGGTCTTTTTCGTTATGTTCGCCCTTAACACAAAAATACACAGGGAAAGAATCGTTGAGCATGGCTCTCGTGTGTGCATATGAATGCATGAAATACATGTCTAGAGATATAGGCTAGCATTCAAGGTAGTGTAAAAAGTGTTTTTATTCTAGATTACTGATTAAATTACATTATATAATTTCAAATTATAGAAAACAGCACAATGACTTTCCAATTACTCTTTTAAATTTTATATTTTTGAAACTACAAACAAAATCAATACAAATAAAATAATGAAACAAACACAGTTTTTAATTACTGCATAGCATAAATTTGATAAATAAAATACCAAATACACTTTTCTGATGTATGCTATTAATTTTCTTATTATAAAATTACGTAAAATTTAATATAACATCGTTTATAGGCCCACGAGTTGCTACATTGTAAATAAAGGCATTTTTGAAGTGCATGCGCGCACACGGTGAACGTCGCGTAGCGGCGTATACGTTTATCAACATTGGCTTTGTGTCAGGAATTCAATAATTTAGGCCTAAGAATTGTAATAATAATTAAAAAGTTTGCCATAAACTTTGATCAAATGTAAATGAAAATGTTTTGTTGACCACTCCAGAAAACAAAAGTACCAACACATCATCTTAAAAATTCTCTTAACAAAACAGTACTTAATAACAAACTACATACCTTAATATTTCCACAAACTACCATTAAATACAACTGTTAAAGCGAATCTGAATCTGCATCTCGTTTAGAATATTTCGTTCATCATTAGATATAAAGACGTTGGTAAAACTCCTGAACAAGTAATCTAAAACATACTTATGTTGTAGTGCTCATAAAAGCATTTAGTTCATGCTATTGGACATTTTATACGAGGTATTTTTACAAACTTTTCAATGCCGTGCGGGCACATAAAACTTACAAATCTACATGAACGTTTATAAACAATTAAATTATTTCAAAATTATACATATAATTATCCTCTTATATCTCCTTAAATGTTATTGCTTATTCTGAAAGCATATGACCTGAATATAGTATTCTCAGATATATATTTTGAGTCATCGAGGTTGACTCTGCATGGTGATGTCGTTATTTCATCATCTAAATTTTAAAAACGTGCTTTCTAAATAATTACGTAATATTTCCTATAGTAATGTGAGCTTATCTTGGTAATTGGCAGTCAAATTGTGATATGTTGTACATCATGTAATTATCTACAAGAAGTCTTACATTTTATTTTCAAATTTGATAATGTCATCATAGTTTAAATTTTGGTTGTATTGCAGGATATGAATATTGCGCTTATTCATGTTGAAATTTTATCCAAACATCAGTATGCTAAAACATAATGTATACCAAAGTTAGTCTATTATTATACATTGCTTGTGACTTATTTGTGTCATTTTTACTTATTTTGGTAATACCAAATTACATTGCGTAACCTGCAGATCAGCTAGCTCATCAAAGTGACGAGAATCTAGTTTTGTTTCAAAAACATACAGATTAAACATTTAACTTTCATACTACCTTAAAAATTTTAAGACATTATGATAAAAAATGTTACAAAAATGCAATTTAAAATGATTCTGATTAGTCAATGTGTACTGCTAAGCAATTTTCAAATACAGTTTTCTCAAAACTTGCATTTTAAATGTACAAACTTTGTTCATAACCTTGCAAGGAAACATCACATGAAATTTTGTTTTGCTTGTTTCGTAATTTACAAAGTTCAGTTTTCATTTTTTTGACTTATGCCTTTTCTAGGTAGACTCTGCGACATATACAATTAAAGAACAGTGCACCAGTTAATTATAAATCCTATTAGATATACAGTAAAATGATCATATTGTTCTTGATGTGATAGTTAGATGTTTGATTTCTGACCCAAAATAAGATCACCCCTGTTGTTCCCTTTAAAAAATGGAAAAAAGACACTATCAATGTATAAACTTCTGAACTTGGTAGAATATTAGCAACAGGATATATCATATCCTGAAGTATATAAATAGATTAAGTTATCTACAAAAGTAATATATTGAAGAAAAATACTGAAAAAAAAAAAAAAAAAAAAAAAAGTAAAAGTAAAAAGTAAAAGTACTAAAAAAAAAGATTAACAGTCCTAATATTTCAGTATTAACTTTGGAATTTAGTAATCTTTAAACTTGTTAATCTGTTTTGTTAATAAATTTTTAGTTCATACTACCAATGAAAATGTATTATTTGTAAACAACAGCTTGTTGATACCTATATCTAAATAAAATATGACTTAACTAAATTTGAGACAATGAAATAACATTGCAGATGTGATTTGCAGAACTTGTTTCAGGGTTATTGATTTAGAAGATATGACCTACTTACCATCTTGTATGTGGATATTGTTAGGTTTGAAAAAAAATAAGCATTAAACTTTTAAAATATTTGTTTTGCCTTAAAAGATGGTGCCAACTTCTGCTATACCCGACGTGAACCTGTAGGTGTTTGTGGTGCCATTATTCCGTGGAACTTCCCATTGCTAATGGTCGTATGGAAAGCTGCTCCAGCATTGTGCTCTGGTAATGCTATTATTGTGAAACCTGCTGAGCAGACCCCACTGACAGCTATCCACTTTGGGTCTCTTGCCAAAGAGGTAAGATTGACATGAAATGACTTTTCACATTATCACATTTTTCAATATAGTTGTAAAGAGGTTTGGGTGTGTGAAATCAAATCCTGGAGGAGCATGGTTGAGAATACAAAGCTGTAGAAATTTTGAGGTCATTAACTAAAGTAAACACTCAGCAGCCTTTTGATACACTGTCCCAAATGAGATAGACAAGGTGAGATAAAGAAAGCAAATTAAACATGGTAAGGTAAGACAAACCAGATAGACATGGTGAGATAAATAAAGTAATATGAACATGGTAAGATGAAGAAGGCATGATAGACATGGCAAGATAGGCATGATGAGGTAAAAAGCAAGATAGGAAAGGTGAGATAAAAAATAAGATAGGCATGATGAGATAAAGCAACGTTAACTTGGTAAGATGATGAAAGCAAGATAGACATGGTAAGGTAAAGAAAGCAACATAGGCATGGTAAGATAAAGAAAGCAAGATAGGTGTGGTAATGTAAAGAAAGCAAGATGGGCATGGTAAGATAAAGAAAGCAGGATAGGCATGGTAAGATAAGAAAAGCAAAATAGGCATGGCAAGGTAAGGGATGCAAGGTAGGCATGACAAGATAAAGAAAACAAGATAGGCATGGTAGGGTAAAGAAAACAAGGTAGGCGTGGTTGGGTAAAGAAAGCAAGGTAGGCGTGGTTGGGTAAAGAAAGCAAGATTGGTGTGATAGGGTAAAGAAAGCAACATAGGCATGGTAGGGTAAAGAAAGCAAGATAGGCGTGGAAGATAGGCGTGGCAGGGTAAAGAAAGCAAGGTAGGCGTGGTAGGGTGAAGAAAGCAAGATAGGCATGGTAGGGTAAAGAAAGCAAGATAGTCATGGTAAAGTAAAGAAAAATGCCTGATGCACTGCTTATTCATTCAAGGGTGGCTCATATTCAAGTTTGCTGTTTATTCAAGGATTGAAGGTATTTCATTTTGTTTTAGGCTGGCTTTCCACCAGGTGTCATCAATATAATCCCAGGTTATGGGCCTACAGCTGGTGCTGCTATCTCAGAGCATATGGATGTTGATAAAGTGGCCTTCACCGGTTCAACAGAGGTATACAAAGGAACTTCTTTATTACTTTTATTCATTATACATCACGGAATATCAAAAAATTACATCAAATAGGTTTAGTTTAAAATCCTCTTATCAATCACTAAAATGCCATTTCTTGTATAAGGTGCAAAGGGTGCATTTCCACATGCCTGTAAATTTTATTCTCCCCGCTCCCCTACTTTTGAGTTGCGGAAGTATAATATCTTGTAGACGACATGTAGGTTTGGAAAAAACTGTTAGGCTTTTGAATGCTGTGATCAGTATACTTGAAAACTTAATAGTCAGAGCCTCCTACTCATGATGGTAATCAAAAAATCATTGAAAATCCTACCAAAACTTGCAAAACTTCAAATAATATTTTACAATAGGTCTTTCATAAAAAAAACCTTGATTAGAAGCCCATGGCCGTCCTTCCTCTTACAATACTAGATGGAATTCTTTTCAAGATGGTGTTCTGCTCAGAATTACCTTTGTATGAAAATAACAACCGCTTTTAATTTCATGATGCTAACTTCATTAGCACAACAATACAAACATGTTTCGGCAGTCACCTGCCATCTTCAGTGTAATGAAATACAGAACGTAAACTACAGCTTATATAGGCTGAAATACTTCAAGAAAAATGTGAACGTTTTACATTTTAATTGTTAGGAATTGACCCGTGAAAGGAATACAAGGATACAAATAAATAAATTTGCACCAACAAGTGCATTACCTTTGTATTACCTTTGTATACTCATAAAGTAACTTACTTTGAAATTGATTGATATAAATATTTGAATTGTTAGTATAACAAAATGGAATTAGGTTTTAGGGAGGATCTTTTAAAGAAGCCCATTTAGAGATGTTGCTTATGCAATTTGAAAAAAGACTATGTGATAACAGCATAACAACGACTTTCAAACATGGAACCAGGAGAGGTCATGAAAACATACACTTCCCCAACATTTTTAACAAAAATATGCAACCTGTTGATTCCATTAATGGCCATATTTGACATGCTTTGATTGTATCTAAGATATTTACTAGCCATTTCAGCCCTGTACATGTAGATTCAAAGTATTTAAAAAATAAGATTGCAATTCACTTATAATCTCAGTTATTTGATAAAAAGAGAGGACAAAGATAACCTTTTATTTAAATTTTTGCTTGTCACATTAAAATCAAGAATGTGCCTCCCCTCTTTTCACAATGTATCTGATTACTGAAAGGCTCTAAAGTGTTAGGTGCATTAATATTGATAAGCCAATGATTTACTGTTAACACTTTTAAATCATATATGGCAAGTGTATCAAATGTCGGACACTCTGGAGTAAAATTGTAATAATTCCATAAATTGAAAACATTAATTAA
>JAOTQE010019506.1:0-10718 GCA_025631205.1 Nesometra sesokonis | reverse complement strand
AAACAAAAACAAACAAAAACAAAAACAAACAAAACAAAACAAAAACAAACAAAAACAAAAACAAAAACAAACAAAAACAAAAACAAACAAAACAAAACAAAAACAAACAAAAACAAAACAAAAACAAAAACAAACAAAAACAAAAACAAACAAAACAAAACAAAAACAAACAAAAACAAACAAAAACAAAAACAAACAAACAAAAACAAACAAAACAAAAACAAACAAAAACAAACAAAAACAAAAACAAACAAACAAAAACAAACAAAACAAAACAAAAACAAACAAAAACAAACAAAAACAAAAACAAAAACAAACAAACAAAAACAAACAAAACAAAACAAAACAAAACAAAAACAAACAAAAACAAACAAAAACAAACAAAAACTTAAACTTACTCCGCAGGAAACGATTTTTGATCCAACGTAGCTGCTTTCGTGCATACCTCCTGGTCACCTGTTTAAGTTTTTCAATTCCTTCCATTTTCAGTTTTTTCCCATTTTCTGTTTCTCTGTCCTCTTCCGAAAGTATCAAGTAATCGTGGAATTCTTTGAACCCAATCGATTGGAATATTCCTTGGGAATACAATTCATCTCTGCAAATATGATTTTATTTATTATTATGTTTTAAAGTAAAGGCCGCCGCACACGTAAGCCAACAGTGCATGGCAACAGTCACTCGTGCAGCATCTGAAAACTAATAGTTTGTTTGATATTAAGGAGCTACTCGTGCCGACGGCGCAACGTATGTGGGAGTCATAACCTTTACCCTTAGGCTGTTTATATGGCAACAGGTCCGTGTTGCTATGTGTTCGCATACATTCATACTTTAATAACCGTGTGTAGATGTAATTTTATAAATTAAAGCTCGTAAACACATAGCAATGTGGACCCATTGCCATATCAACCCTTGTGTCATGCATAGGTGTAAGGGTAAAGCTTACGAACGCTGCCACATGGTGTGCAATGGATATGAGTAGCTGTTTAATATCAAACATGTTGAAAACTTGTGCTGTAGCATCGGCGCACAAAATTTCACCGCAGGTTATGTCCCGTTAATGTACTTATTTGAGTGGGGCGCTTCTTCAAACAAGCAAATAGGGTGCTTACTCGCGCAAGTACATTTTTCACATGAACATAAGAAATAAAATGACTAAATAATGATGCAACAGTTTGGTGGATCCAGGGGTTTTCACAAGGTTTTCTGTCAGCCCTCGAAATCAGTAAGAGCTGCCTCAAAAAGGGCCGTCAGATGCAACAGTGCCGCATCCAGAAAAATTGTACAGTGACAAAAGCATAAAATTTGTAAAATGGTTGTAAAGACCAGCAGAAAGCATTTTT
Source organism: Nesometra sesokonis (assembly GCA_025631205.1). NCBI lineage: Eukaryota > Metazoa > Echinodermata > Crinoidea > Comatulida > Antedonidae > Nesometra > Nesometra sesokonis. Next base: position 9,378 of record JAOTQE010019506.1, on the reverse strand, counting down.
TTTCCTTTTTTGCTTGTCAGATTCTTGTCATAGTACTTGTCATCTCATTGGACTGCGTAAAAAAAATTGTGCAATGGAGGTATATTCACAATCCCAAAGTGGTACCCTGGATCCACCCCCTATACAGACTTTGTACAAACCACTTGGCTAGTGAGATCAGGGGCAGATTTTTTTTTTTTTTGGGGGGGGGGGGGCACATCCGGCGTGCGCCCCCTCTAAAATCGTCGAAGTACATGTCATCTTATATTACATGCACCCCTTAAAGAAATTCTCTCAAAATAAAATACTGACTATCTTTAACATAAAATGGTCATAAAACACATCAACTGAAGGCAAATAATGTTTGAAACCGTTAACATGCCCACTCCACTGCAAATAGGGCGCCCCCATCTTTAACTGGAAAATATCTTTGTAATATAATAATATTGAAAAAAGATTTTGAAGATACCTACTCACTTTAAAATATTTCCTCGTAATCTCTGTTGATTGTAATCCACATGGAAGTCGGACAATTCTTTCAGGAGGCCGCGTTCTAACATACCATCAACCCGCCTGTCCAGTCGTTCATCAAGAACTTATAAAAAAAATACAAAATTTCATAAACTTAATATTTATCATAGAAATATTCATTTGGGAAACCTCATTTCTGGAAAGCCCACTATTACGCATACACTTTCCCAAGAAACAGCGTAATGGGGAGGTGGTGTGTGTCTTAGTGTGTGTGTCTTATTACTTTACAACACATTGTCAACTCCAATTTAGGTGACATCCCTATTAATGTTGACACTTTTAGGGATTCACAAGTTGTCCCCTAAAGGGTTCTACCGTTTTAAAATAACTGAGAGTGACAGTCTATGATTTGCAGTTCTACATGTAAGCCTCTTTTCCTGTCGATCGTTGAGTTGCGGCGAGTTGGTTGAAGTAGAACCTATCTCAACTTCAACGATTTTCAACTCAACGCAACTCACCGATCGACAGGCTGTAGGTTGTGGGATATGCTTATGTCTAATTCTTCAAGTAAATGCTTAAAATTGGTGATAAATTGTCTTATATATTGTAAACAAAAAAAGTAATTCAAATAATTTAATTGTTAATTCTTCACATTTAAAAAAAATTGTTTTAAAAAAATGCAAAAAAAAATTAATATTATACAATGTAATATACAGTATGCTTACCAGCTTGGTTAGACTGAACCCAGAAAACACAAACATTGGAATAGCGCAGTGGTCCACCAAGTGTACTTGCCCCCTCTGCAGCATGCTGGTTGTCCAGTAACTGACTATGTGGGATTTGGTGTTGTTCAAAAACTTGTAAACTTCTAAACAAATTAAAAGAAAAAAAAAACAAAATCAAGTAATTTAAAAAAGTAGGTCACAGAGAGATGTTTGAAACAAAAGAAGAGACCTATAAAATACACATCTGGTTCTTGATATAAAGAAAGATTGATGTTGCAATCTAAATGCTATATTTCAACTGTTTAGTTTCTCTTAGAAGGTAATAATTGCACATTCTCATTACAGAGTTTGATAAATTTTAGGCTACAAATTCTAAAGAAATGTAGGGTAATTAATAAGTGATTATAAAGAATATACTGTACAGCTAAGTAATCAAGTGAAAACTAATCAAATAATCCCTGTGATAAAACTTCACAAAACCATTTAATGGGGACATACACCTAATGAATATTTTTAGGAATTGACTGTTAGATTGCAAGCTTAAAAACAATCATGGTATCTAATGGTAAGAACATTTTGTAAGCATGTTATGGTCAATATTCTTATGTAATATCATGGAGAAGTATTATAAATTCATCTTTTATATAAATTGTCTTTTATAAAAAATTTAAACGCTGTTTTTGATTGCCATCCGAAATACTCTGTAAAAAGGTAAAAATTGCTAAAGTTTACATTACTGTTGCCCTACGACACCACTATAATGGAAAAAGTATTAGCAACTAAATGCATGTTTAATTTGAGAGTGACATTTAGTTCAGTTGGTTTACTTGATCATTCATGGTTCGATTCAACACCATGCCACTCTCCTTGTGTTTCGGCTGGAGGGTTTCGATTCAACACCACGCCATTCTCCTTGTGCTTCGGCTGGAGGGTCGAAATACAAGTTACTAGCGCACCGCCTTTTGGATGAGACGTTAAGTCGTTGGTCCCGTGTAGAGCATGGCTCATGTGCACTTTAATGAACGCAGTGCAGCTCTTCGAAAAGGAGTGGGGGATTGTCTCCCGGTGTACTGCCCAATCACCATCAGAAGGACCCCACAGGAAATAAGTCCACTTCGGACTTTCGTGGTCCTCGGTGTTCAACACCGAATAAATCAAATCAAATCAAAAAATTGTGAACAGTGCACATGGTCACTTATTTTTTGTCATATACAGACCTCTTTATATTTTAAAGTGTTTAATGCCTTTGGATTTTTAAATGTTTCATGTCATCTTTAAGAAAAATAAGATCTCAAATAGTACTATTCACTTCAGGGCTGCATCCAAAAGTGAATACAGTTGAACCTCCCATAAGCGGACACCCTCGGGTCTGGGAAAAGTGTCCGCTTATGGGAGGTGTCCGCTTAATACGAGAATTTCCACCGATAGAGGGCCAAAGTTGTAAAATTATGTACACATCCTTATGTCTCACATTTCTCGGCTTTCTCAGCAAAAAATGACCTCTCAAATTTCTAGACACCACATTCTGTATTTTATTAAATATTTTTTGTCATTTTTAAGATTGATTCAGTAATTCTCAGCCTTTAAAGTATAATGACTATTTTGTACAAAAATTTGTATTCCTTGTACAGAAAAATCACTAGTTTCAGGGATGTCCGCTTATGGGAGGTAAATTTACATACAAAAATTCCAAATTTTAAGACAAAGTGTCCGCGTCCGCTTACGGGAGGTGTCCACTTACGAGAGGTACCAAATGCACTGATTAGATAGGAAGAACAAACCGGTCTTTGAAATAGTGTCTGCTTACGGGAGGTGTCCGCACAGGGAGGTTCAATGTAGTACTATTTTGGAGGCACCAAGGCCCATAGTTTTAACCAGCAACTCTTAAGGCAACGTATAATTGTACAATATTAATTTCCACCTCCTGTTCATTTTCAAAATGGTATCACTGATGACCTACAAGAAGAACTCTATGGTTGTTGTGCTTGACTTTCGTCATTTGCAATTTAAAAATTATTTCATCAAATACATATAATAGAGAAATACAAAGAATTGATGAGAAATAATTTACCTCATAACTTGTGATTATGCCTTGTGTTATACAAAAGGTCAAGTATCTAAATTTTAAGTAATTTTCAAGATTCAAATTATCGACATGTTCATTATTAAATAAATAGAAATTAGGATTGATATTTTTTGATTGGATACACTATACCATAACAAACAACAATATGAAGATACAACTATTAACATAAAATTCAATTCAGTAATTAAGATGAAAGACAGAAAAATTCTTATACAATTGGCACTAATTAAGTTCTAAATCATTCTTCTCTTGTACTAACTGATTCGAGACGACATCCCGATGGCAAATAATTGTATAGTGATGTGAGTGGGTGGTTATCATCTGACAACTTTATTAAAAAAGGCAAGAATATTATCATTAAAATGTACCACTAGGTCAAATTTATAATTCATTATTAGTTATAATTAAAAACCTTTACTTTTTTGGATCTTAAAAAAAAACTTACAATATTTGATACTAGTTGGAAATGAATCAATTCAACAACCTTAATGGGACATTCCTTCCAAAATCTACCCCAAAAATAATATTTCTTTGAAAATTTACCAGTTTATTATCTCAAAAATAATAAACATCGTTAGTTAATGGCTCTTTAGATTTATTCTGAAGTAGAAAAAGGGTAAAAGTTACTGAACTCTTTTAGGCTAGAGGTACATGATTTCTTTGATATTTCCCTGTTGTTAAGCTAGTAGGTTTTAGATTGTACCTGCGCACATGTTACCAGGGCTATCCTCTCCACAGTAAGTGCTGTTTTTCCACACGTAATGCACTTGTCAATTGTATTCCCGGTCCCTGGGTACCCGGGGACGGCCGGGACTTGCATCAAAATTGGCCGGGGATTTTAGCAATCTTTTCGCCCGGGTAGGCCAGGTGTTTACCGGGAGTTGTCGGGGGATATTAACAATAAATATGCCTGAGTGGGTCGGGCATGTACCGGGGATTACCTAATTGTGCCCGGCATGGGCGGCGGAAGAGGGGGGATGGGGGAACGCGTCCCCCCAGTGACAACTGAAATGGGACTCCAACAACAAAATTCACATTTCACAACTCCAAAACTATGGTAAAATATGAATATTGTGGGCGTGAAAACAACTTTTAGGGACCAGGAAAGCACGAAATATTAGAGCCAAGCCTTTTTTTTTTTTTTGCTCATCAAATTTTAAGCGGACTTGGGGGTACCCGATCGAATTTTAATAATTTAACTTCGTCCTGGTGCCCGGGTAGGTCGGGCATTTATTTTGTTCATTGGGATTTAACACACACATGGCCGGGGACTTTGCCGGGGACTGCCAAGCAAGAAGTGCCCGGCTGGTCAGGGACTTCGCCGGGGATATCCCCATTATGATTGCCCAGCCTGTCCAAGACTTAGCCGGAAATTAACCGGGTGTTGCAACAGTAAAAAATAATGCAACTTGATGCAAGTCATGGCCATCTCTGGGTACCCAGGGGCCGGGAATACAATTGACAAGTGCATTATGTACGCATATATAGCTTGCCGGTGGTTACTGTATTTCCACTGTTAACAAAAGCTAAGCAAATACAGATTCCTTCGCTTTATTGTTTAATCCACCAAAAAAAAAAATTCTGTTTAGAAGAAATTAAAAGGATGTAAATATGGCAAATCAGTATTATGTTTATAAATTTAAACACGCTGTAGTCAATTTTAGAATGTTTTAATTTTTTTTACTTTGGAAGGAATGGGCATTTAAATATGAGGCTAGTCATGCTGAAACCTCCAAGTAGTCGCTCGCTTGAGAAAAAAGCAAATAAACAACTGGAAATATAAAAAATACAAAAGAAAATTTTGTATATTTTTTTCCAATAACTTCAGTTTTAGCCTTCCAATTTAGATTGTTGACCCACTCATCTTAAAGTTTGTGAAAAGTATAATTTGGTTTCCACAATTACTCAATTTTCATTTTTCCTACTTGATTTGCCGTGACATGATACTGATTATTGACACATACACTGATTAATTTATTAATTTCTTTTACCTAATTATTTTTCTTTTGTTGTTTGGGTGTAGCTTATTCGCCATTGCTGGATCAACAGCTTTTAAAATCTTATGCAATTCTTCACTAGAAAGGGTCTCCACATCAATGTTCAAATCCTGATTAAAAGCAACTGAACCACCTGTAGCAAATGTGGAATTCAATGTAGTTGACACAGTTGGTACAATGCTAGAACATGTGTCACTTGCTGTAGAATTTGTTTCATTAATAGATGACAATAATGTAGAATTGTCACAACCACCTGTATTTGCAAATGTGACACATCTGCCTGATACACCTTTGTTTGACGTAGTTGCCAGAATTTCTTCACTGCTAGAACACAAGTCACTTTTAAAATTTGTTTCATTATTGGGAAATGGTGTAGAACTATCAGGTGAACAGTTGTCACTAAGAGAAATGGTTTCATTATGTGTGAATGATTTAGAAATGTCACTTGAAGTGTCACAAACATCTGAATTGTCATTGGAACATGTGTCAGTTATCTTTGAGGTGGTTATCATTGTCGTTTCTTTACACCTTGTAGTTTTTAATTCTTTCTGCTGTTGAACTGTTGTCATACACATGTTCTGATATTTACGTTCACTATTATCATTACCACCCCAAGCATTTATTGAGGTATCAGATTTAGATTCAGAATTACCCAACGACAATTCTTGATCGAGTTGATGATGCTTAGCACTTGGAGCTAAGTTGCTTTCAGGCAGAGTTCGTTTGCGGATTCGTATCCATTTATTTTCATCCCCTTTTCGATCTATCAGCAAATCATTGTCAGAGTTTTTCTATAATATAAAAAATAATATTTTGAGTCTACATGTCCCATTATATCTTATACTTACAAAGCTTCGCGATTGAAATACTTAAAGTATATATGTTATAAAATTTTAATATTTACTGCCTGAACACCGTTACCCTTTTTATGTGTTTTTTTTTATGTCCTTGTCTTTATTTTATTTATTATCTTCGTTCTTGTATCGTCTTATGTCCCTGTCTTATTTTTTTGTCATTGAATAGTTATTGTTATTAAAGTATTATTGTTATTGTTATTATTATTATTATTATTGATATTATGAATGAGGAGATGGGGTGGGTGGGGGTTACAGTATATGAAATAACTGAAATACACTGTTATTGTTAATTTATTTACTGGTGGATCCAGACTTAAAGCCTTTCCGGCTTATCTGGTCTTCTCCAGACATACGCATAATTATTGATTTCACTTTTACTTGTATATTTATATTTAAATGTGTTATGTAAATAAATACAATTTGAACGTGAATTTGAACATAGCATCTGCTCTACTTATTATTATGTTGTGGTCTATCAATTCAAAAGTCTGTCTGTTGATAATCTACACAAAATAATATTGATATCATGTGGTTGTGTGTGAATTAATAAATTACAATCAAACGCAGTCGCTGACAAATGATTATGCTTTCTTCTTGTCTTCATGAATAATGAAATACAAATCAACAGGTGATGTATGATTGATGTAATTCGTGTTTGGAAAATACATTTGAACTTCCCATAAGACGATAGATATTCTCGGGTCTGGGAATAGTGTCCAATTATGGGGGTGGCCATTTACAAGAGGTTAGTCTATAGAGGGTAAAACTATTTAAAATCATGTATACGACATTCATGTATTTATCTCTAAAATCTTATAAGCCATTGAAACATTATCTAATCTCTAATTATTTTAAGAAAACTTCATTCCCCATTTCGTTACATGCTGCTACCATAAACTACTTCTATTTATTTATATTTTTCTTTAATTTTTTGCTATTTATATTTAATTGACTTATTTTACTTATTGGCTTATTTATTTTTTTTTTACTTATGAATTATTAATGTATTACTTTTTATTTATTAGGCCTATCATTTATTTACTTTTTACTATATATGTTTAGTGTTATATTGTGACTTCTTTTTGTCTTTTTAGGCATACCCATCACAAAATATCTGTATCTTCTCAGGATATGCCGTTTCCATACCAAATTTAAGATTAGGTTGTCTGTTTTCTTCTCATTCAAAAAAAAACAACAATTCATCTTTCATCTTTAACTGTAACTATGATATTCACATTTTTTTTGGTATGGTAGAAATAAATGTCCAATTGAAAAAAATTGAAAAGATTCTGTAAACCAGAATTTGTATTCAAAAATTGGCATTTCACATTTTAGCGATGGTTATAAAAAAATAAAATTTCTTTAAACTACAAATAATTCAACTATGGTCCAAATAATGTTGGTGGCTAGCATACTGTAAAGAAAAACAAGCATTATGATTTATGGCAGAGCTAAACCAAATGAGACATAAGTTGCAAATATGCTATATACATATATTTATTGACATTTCACTTTTGAAACAGTGGCAACACACAGTTAAGTGGTGCAGTCATCCCTAACAAAAAAAACGAAAAACTTGAAAACATAATTAATACATAAAATAAGAAGAAAAGAAATTCTGAACTGAAACATTTAACATAATTTTTACAGTAATTATCAAATGCCAGTAATATATCATCGTGATTAATAATTTCTCCCCCAAGAACAAAAAGTTTTCCACAATAGGCAGAAATTTTAAAATGGTCAATTTTTTTTATATTTTATTTAAAAAATACATAGTTCATACATTTAACTTTAAATGTTCGAAATTCGATTGTTCATAACTTCACAAGGAAACAACATATGAAACTGATTTTTTATAATCCATAAAAAAAAACTCAATTTGCAATTTTCCGACTTATGTCTCATTTGGCTTTGCTCTGCCACATTTATATTCCTTACCACAGGATCAAGGAGGACCTTCCAAAGAATAGCTTCGATATAATAATTGGTGCCACCAACTATAATTGGTACTTTCTTATTTTTCAGTAGATTGTCAATGATGGGGACAGCCTTGTCGCGGAAGTCCACAACTGTATATCTACTCAGGGGGTCAATGTAATCAATCACATGATGAGGGCAGGCTTTAAGTTCTTCAGGACTGACTTTGTTGGTAATTATGTCAAGACCTCTATAAACCTAAAATGAAATCAGAAACACTTGCATTATTATTAGGACTATAATGATAATATTATTAATTGTATTGTTTTTTGTGAACTAGTGTTGTATTGATGATGAAAATGACATTTTCAGTAATCCTGTTTTTTTTTCTTGTTTACCATTTCAGTATTTTATGCATTATGTATAAGATTATCAGATATTCATATATTTTATATTTTCTATGTGAAACTGGGTGAGGTGGAAACACAGACTTCATTTCCTGCCTCCTCATCCAGTCTCTGTATACGGTTTGTAATTTTTAAATGTTTTATGGCAATAAAGAATAAGAATTATGTTGGGCTACCAGAGTGTCGATAAAGGACTTAAATAGACATTTATTAACCGAGCTGTTTAAAATGATTGATTCAGATTCTCCCTCTTCGGATGAGGCCCAATTAGAATTATACATTAATTCTATTGATCCTCCCAGTTATAGAGAATAAGCTAAAAAATAATCGGTATGCTAAAATCCTTTATCACCTCTGGTATCATCCAACATGGCAAGATGATTACTTACATACATAGCAATGATAATAAATACTTAAGATCTCATGTTCCACAATACAATGTGTGTACAAACAGTTTTGTATACCATAGTTACTTTTATTTATTAAAACCCATTCCTTAAATTTGAAAGTCAATGAAATTTAAAAATTTAGAATATGACTATAAATTGTATTCAAATTTATAAATAAAATACTGATCTACATTATTTATGTAATTTTATTAACTGCAAAATATGAACAAGAAGTTTTTTTACAAAAACATCCAAACTTGTTCGTACAGCATGTGTTGTCTAGAGTTAGGCCACATTGTTGAGCTGTCCAAACTTAACTACATAAAAACCTATTTACATTACCTTATCTAGGAAAACCAGACGAATTCATGCTACGAAGATGTCTGAATAAATACGTAGACACTTAACTAAAGAAGTAAAATTTATAACATTATGGCAATATAAGGTTTCTTACTTCATAGGTACTAAAAATCAGACCCCCAAGGAGTATAGAAGTTCTGTTGTATACCATTTCCAATGCCCTGGTTGTAATAGTGGTTATGTTGGT
>JAOTQE010019495.1:0-10718 GCA_025631205.1 Nesometra sesokonis | reverse complement strand
AATAAATCACCCGGCGGACGGGTGGATAGTTGATTTGAAAAAGGCCACACGGCGGACGGGTGAATAGTCACTCCCTTAAATGTTTGCCACCCATCCCATGACATTTTGAGCTACATCACTGACATCTACTACTAGCAGATTATTGTAGTGATAATCAAGACTGTAAAATACAACCAGGTGCTTCTAAAATTGTTAATGATTATGGGATGATGATGTGTAAATTTAGGGAATACCAATGCATGAAGAAACAACTGAAACTATTTTGAAAAAACTATTTTGGTTGACATTTGTTTCAAATTGAACAGGAAAAAATGAAATACAAAAACTTCATCTACAGAATTGTATGTTTAGCAATTGTAATAATTACCTGACCAACACTCTGCAATGCCTTCAAGTCATTTTCAGATTTCTCATACTTCTTTGTCAATTCTTTAAGAGACTCGCGCACTGAAAAGAAAAAAAAATAATGCCATAAAAATAATGTGATAATTCACAACCATAAGTTTGCATAGGCCTACTGACCATAACGCCACTCAATTACTTTAGTGGCAAAAGAGGCTAACGGGCCTAAAATGAGCGAAACGTTATTCTGTACATAGAGGACGAATCGACCACGGACGAATCACTCGAGGTGACCGGACACGTTCATCCACCTGTTTAGCTGCACCAAATGAGGATGAATCAGCAGAAGCGAATCACTTTTTAAAAGGTAAAATTTCCGCTTCTGTTTATATTAACATAACATTAACCAGCATGGAGGTTTATATGCCTATCTACAACACATTTAACCTACTTTCTTTAAGTCTAGCATCGATTTCTTTGTGTTCTAACAGTTTTTTACGGTATTCCTGAATCGCCTTTTCTCTAGGATCGGCCATGTTGAAAAGATGATTGAGTGATAGCGACCTCTTTCGGTCATAACTGAATTTTAGTCATGAATTTTAGTTTTAAAAGAAAAATATTATTATAAGAAAAAAGATATAACATGTTTTTTTGATATAATTATAATAATTAAAAGTAAAACAAAATATAATTAAATAATAAATTGTTTTTTTTTAATATTAATTATATCAAGATTTATAATTACGTTTAAACAGTTTCGGTATTTTCGGATTTTCGTTGATGGCGCACTTGTAAACAAATTCTATAGCTACCATTCAAACAATTGTTGTTTTGGTCATAAATTCTCAGTTATGTAACCAATATTTGGTACTTTTGACAATTTTCATCTTTCACTGTGTTTTCACAGTTTAAAAGGGGTTTTTAACTTGTTAGAATAATTTATACTATTAAAAAAATGTCTGAAAACAGGCCAATTCGAGTCAAAATTATCAGCATGGGCAGCACTGAAGCTGGAAAGAGCTGCATAATCAAACGCTATTGTGAAAAAAGATTTGTAAATAAGTATCTTGCAACCATTGGAATAGACTATGGTGTCACTAAAGTTAGAGTAAAGGACCGTGACGTTAAGATCAATATATTTGATATGGCAGGCCATCCGATATTCTATGAAGTACGGAATGAATTTTATAAAGATACGCAGGGAGCACTGCTTGTTTACGACGTAACGGACAGAAAAAGTTTTGATGCTTTAGAATTTTGGTTAAATGAAATGAAGCAAGAAATAGGAGATCCATTATATATGGATAAAATTGTGTTTGCTGTTTGTGCAAATAAAACCGACAGGAAATCAAAACGTGTCGTAGACGAACTAGAAGGTCGTTTGTGGGCGGATAGCAAAGGGTTTCTTTATTTTGAAACATCGGCTTGTTCAGGAGATGGGATCAATGAGATGTTTGGAAAGCTATTTGATGGTGTAGTTACCGCTTTTGAAAATGGAGGAAAAGTTAAACGAATCGTGACGACACTCGGATATACAAAAGAACAAATTGACGCTATACAGTGCCTTAAAAATGGACGTAATGATTATGAACGACTAGGGTTAAAACTTGGATCATCGAAAGAAGATATAAATAAAGCATATCGTAGACTGGCAGTGTTGTTACATCCAGATAAAACGGTAGCACCAGAAAGCGAAGAAGCATTCAAGATATTGGTTGGTGCTCGCACAAATTTGTTAAGTGGAAAATAAGATGTGCTAATTAATTTATTGTAAACTGTTTTAATAGAATTTAAAAATAGGGGCATCTGTTATTATTAAGTCAAATAAAAATTTTATATGGTGCAACTAAATAGTCATTTTATTATATGAATATGCTGATAATTATCTGTAAGCTACAGTTCAATGCTTCTGACAAAATAATAGAATTTATTGACAATATTTATGTATTTATTTTTTTTTTATAATTTACTATTTTTTAGAATGTGTACAGAATTTTATTGTACAGCTGTAGCTAATGCTAATTGTAAATTATAAGTTTAATAATTTTACTTTTTTGTTTATTTTGTATAAAATTACACAGTTCAGTTTTATTTAATTTAACATTTTGCCCACAAATAATTATTGTAAATTGTACTATACTTTGTTCTGTTTGTGAAGGTGGCTAAACGACAAGCAAAAGTCTTTGACATTATAGTTTGCCTTTAGTGATTATAGGTTAAACTATTATTTGCAATTAGATATTTCTGTACATTTTATAATGAAGCTACAGGGGTGTCATTTTAAAAATGAATAGGAGTTGGACGTCTGAAAGTAGGCGGAGCAAAAGCAATAATATCTCTCCATTGCATATATTTTACTTCATTACAGCCGGCGCAATTATTGAAATAGACTGAGATTGCGCCGGCCGCCGGTATAAAATGACACCCCTGAAGCTATATATATACAATAGTTTCAGAAAATTGTATACTGCACTGCATTCGGACAACTACCCTCCAGACAACTACCCCGGACAATTACCTCCTGGACATTTACCCCCCTAGGACGACTACTCTCTCGGACAACTACTCCTCAGGACAACTACCCCTCACAACAACTACCCCTTGGACAACTACCCCTAGGAGGGTAGTTGTCCGGGAGGTAGTTGTCCAGGGGTGGTTGTTCTAGGGGGTAATTGTCCTAGGGGGGTAGTTGTCTAGGAGGTAGTTGTCTGAGGGTAGTTGTTCTAGTTTCCAGAAAATTGCACATATTGTGTTTTATAGTTATTTGCAATGTTATGTTCTGAAATATTCCAAAGTATTTTGCTTTGTTTTTGTTTTGAATTTCACACTCATAATAAACAAACCAAATAGCCATGTCTGTGTCCTGTATTTATAATTATTTAGCATTGTTTCATGAGATATAACATTTTACCCATTTTTTTTATTCTAGTATGAACCATTTACACTACAGTAGAACCTCAATTTTAAACAGTGTAAGGGACCAGAAGGGGTATGTAAATCCAGGGGTTTGTAAAATTGAGTTATGATCTTTTGTAAGTTTGTTCATTACTTATTTCCTCATTTATTTACTACCCATTGTTTAAGCCTAAAGGTAGACTTTGCCCAAGTCTGTATTTTATATTTTGAGTGATTAATGAAGTGTGCCTCAAGTGGTTGAAGTTTTGGCTATGTTTTATTGTGAAAATACAAACATCAGTAAGGTATGACATCCAACTATGGAACGCATTTGGTGCCTTTTGATTTTCTTTTCAAGAATTAAAACCAAATCACCGTCTTGAACCAAGACTGGCCTAGAGGATTCTAAAAATACAAAAATCTATAAATATTGGTTAATTTCAACACATTTTTAACACCATTTCCAGTTAAAATGTATGTTTAAAGCTTAGTTTAACATTTTTAGTTAAATTTAGGAGTATGTAAAATTGAAGATTCATAAAATTGAGGTATATAAAATCGAGGTTTAACTGTATTAAGTTTTTTTAAGCACTGCTTTGAATAAAAACAACTAAAATACTAAGATTATATTTTTTTTTGTTTGGTTAATGCTAAAAAATGACATACAACAAAATCAAGTGTCTTATAAAAATATATATAGTTTACATGTGATCATACTGTAAAGTTTAATCCGATCAGATTTTTTCAATTTAGAGATACTAAAAAAGGTTATTTTATAATTAATAATTGAACTAGAAAAGATAAACAGGCACTTTTTAGAGGAGGTGGGTGAAAAGGTACTTTTTGCATAAATGCATAAGGTAATCTCAAAATAGAAATTAAAATAAATGTCTTTGGTAAACAATTTTTTTCAAGTAGGTCTTGCATTAAATTTGGAGATACAGTATGAAGAAGCCAGTGCCCTGTCAAATTACAGTACAGTACAGTACAGTGTATATAGAAACCAGTCTTCACTCAATAGAATGATGAGGTAGCAGTTATTGTGTCTGCTGCCCTCTATAGGCACATATTCATCCTGAGAGACATTGTTAATTCACCCAATGCACATAATCCAAGAATTCCACTAATCAACTTAATGTAGGAAAATATAATACATTCTCCAAGCAATGAGACAGGGGCGGATCCAGCGGAGCTAGAAAGAGGGGGGTCCTATGCCAAGTTGGGCAATCCCAGATATGAGGTTTTAACAGGAAAATGATAACAATTGGCATGGGTACAGGGCCCGCCTAGGGGCTGGAAAAATGTTTTCTCTACAGATGGTCTCTGGTGCACTTTTTACGCCCCAAAATTGTGCAAAAAATATATTTTTTGGTTTCAAAAGGGGGGTCCGGGTTCGTTGGGCCCCCTTTGGATCCGCGCCCGATGAGATACATGCCATTGTGTCAGGATAATATTTCAACATAAATTATGTCATCGCATATTCCTGATGATACATTACTTGGTTTTGTATTGTAGTCCTTCCAATAAGTCAATGTTAAAAATGTGCTGTATTTTAATTAGAAAAAGATCACCATTTCTGATCAGTGGCGCCACTACAGGGTGCTTGGGGAAAATGTTACGGTTTTGTCAAGGTCCAGCCAAGCCCCCAATATACCCAAAAGCCTTAAATTGCATGCAAAATAAGGCAAACAGGGTAAACAGGGAACACGCCCACCTGAACTTTGCCATTCCTGTCAGGGGTGCCTTCCCTGTTGGGGATATTGCCCTCCTGTCAGGGAAATGCTACCGCAGCCACTGTTTCTGATACAACTTAAGACATTCCAACCAGTAGCGGCACCAGAAATTCCCAGACGGCAGGGCAATTCCCAGACAGGCAGGGCAACCATCGACGGCCCTCGACGAATAGGGTGACCATGAGGTGGGCGTGTTTCCGGTTTTCAGTCCGACAACCAAAAAAAAACCGTTACATGCTGTTTTTAGCATTATTTCCCGGCCGTTTGGTACATTTGGGGTCTGCACTGGACCTACTAGGCCCCGACGAAATCGTAAATTTTTGCCTGAAGGGGGGGTAGTCCAGACATAGATTCAGTTAAATCTAACCTCACCATACTGAACCTAAAGATGCTAGAAAATGATACTTTTCAAAGTGTCACAATTTAGTACCATTGAGGCAAAACTATGTCACCATTTAAAGGGGAAAATATATCAGACAGTATAAAATACTGTAATGAGATAGTTTTTATGCTTTTATAATATTTTTTAATAGTGAGAATTTGGGAAATATTTTTTAAAATTCGGGAAATCGAGTTGAATTTGAGAGATTCCCAATAGAATCAGGAGTGTTGAAACTACTGTATATTTCTCACCCAAGCCAAACTGTCCCAAACATTTTGAAAAAATTTGGTTAAACAACAGTTATGTTTTAGGCTTTATAGTCATTATGGTAATTTTTTTAATATTTTATATCACATCCACATCAAGTTTTCTCTCCACTTACAGAATGAGAACTACATCATGCTTTCCAAACCAAGTGTCATTATCAGCTTACGGAGAGGCGCTGTTAGGTTGTAGGAAAGAGCTCGGTATTCACGCAGGTTTGAATAGGAAGGCAAGCGTGCTAACCACTGAGTTACAACACCACATGATAATCACCACCAATATCACTACCATTATATATATGCGAGGTGTTGTGACAAAATGAATTGTGTTGTACGCCAGGCCATTTCCAGATGTTCACAGAAATAGAAAGTCTTTTAAGACTCAAAAAAAATTAAAATTTTATAAAAATGAGATTTTTGTGGTTTTGGAAAGTTTATTACTTAAATTTTATGATTACAAACAGCCTATTTGTGTTTATTACAATAAACATGTTTTTGAACTATATTTTGTAAAGGTTGTTTTTCAAAATCAATGGAAAAACAGGCAGGAAGTCAGAAGTTTATTTTTAAAGTCGATTTTCTCCAAAGTGTGTTTGCAGGTGTGTAAATTTCAAAATTATATACAACTCTGGTTGAACTCCACCTATCAACCTAATTCAAAAACCAAATGAAAGCTCATATCTACAGAATCAAAATATAACAATAACTCAATTTTTATTTTTTGTACAACACAACTCATTTTGTGGTAACACTTCACATATATGGTTAATGTATCATCACCAAAACAACTAACACCATACTGCCTCGACTAAAATATTGAAAACAACTTGTTTTTCTACATATAATGCATTTAATAAAAACACTATGGTCAACTACATATTATTGATACATCATTGGGTTTTTAATCTACTGTACAATTCAATAATGGCAAACATTACAACCTCATCTGGCTGACAACTTTATAAATAAAAATAAAACCAACAAAAAATATGATAGTCATGACTCTAGGCCAAACAAACATTAAAGTTTTCAACAAAAATATAATACACCTCTTCTAATGCTCCTGGCACTATTTATAATTAGAATCCCATGTTGATTCAAGCAGATACGATAGCACCACAAGCAGTGGTCTATCCAGGGGTAGTATAAGAGGAAGTCACTACCCAGCAGCCCACCCAAAATACAGTCAACTCTCCAAAAACCAAGCCTAAGTCAAACTAAATTTCACGGCAAACCGGACCTTTTTTAAAGTCATAAACCCATAAAACCAATGTTAAGTCTTAGGTTAAACCTGATTTTCTCTAAACCGATCTGTCCAGAAAACCGAACAGAATGGACGATTGAGAAGTTGGTCGGTTTTTGGAGTTGGCTGTAACATTTGATAGAATATGAGGCTATGAAGCTTCATAAAAACAAAATAAAAATAATGATTGTTGTACAAATAATTGTTAATTGCAAATTTGTAACAAGTCATAGTATAGACTGTATATTGTATCAAGGGGGTCATCACCCCACTAATCTCCACCCCAATATATTTCTTGAAAAAATGCACTCAAATGAAACAATAAGGAGACATGATGATTTTACATTGGTGCAATGCGTTGCAGTTTACTAATCAACTTTCCAGTGTTTTCCTGTAAGTTTTTCAATAAGCACATTTTGAAGGAAAAAAGATTAACCAGATGAGTGCATATAGGGCTCTTCATCAGAGCTAAAAATAAATTAATAAACAAATTTAAATAAGTACCTGTAGTAACAGAGATAAGATTAATGTCTTGAAATTATATAATTGTATATGCAAGAATTCCTTGAAATAGAACCAAAAATAGATCCGCGCTTGAATTGAATTCTTGTATATATCTATAAAAACCAATGAAATTTCATCAGCAAGTAAATAACATATTGTATGGAAATAATATATAATTATAAAGAAAGAAAACTGTACATTTATTATTTTAATCTTATCTTCTTCTATCAAGGTGTAATTATTTATATTGTTTTATATTCCCTTCTTCTTTAATGTCTTTTCTATACCATATATCTAAGTATTTTATTACACTGTTCCTAAATCCGGAAACCATTGTTTATAATATACATTTGTTTTTATTTAATTTTTGGTGAATAAAAATAGTAAAGCTAATTTATTGTGTTAGAATAAAATTATTTAATAGATTATTTAAATATAATTGTGACCTAGATTACATCCATATCTGTAACTTTTAATTCAATTATATTTTTAAAATGCCAGGGAAATGAATTAATTTATGATATATCAATGCCATTCTGTCAGCTGTAAAATTAGTATACAAGAATTCTGCCTTAATTGGTGCTTAGAACTTCCATTGCTGTTTTATAGATGATTATTACAATGAGGTAAAGTTGGTCCTATATTCAAAACTAAACATAGGGGAATGAGATAGCATATCATACTACATCTTTGCTTTATATGGTACTGTACATGTATTTGGAACAATACAAACTAGACCTAGGCATAGCTTGGTCACTGAATTTTCCCTGCTGTTGGTAAACATTTGGTGTGATGGAACCAGATGAATTAATCCAACATTATTTGGTTTATATACCCTGAAATATTTTAACTGTGAAACACTGTATAACATATCTGACAATAGTAAATGTACATTAATAGGAACAGGGCTAATAAACCCAGTTCCTCTGATGTTATCAAGAGGGCTTTTAATAAATTTATTTTGTCACATCCAATAGCGAGTTTCTTTCCACTTACAGGATGAGATCTATGTAATGCTTTCTAAACCAAGTCTCAATATGAGGCTTAGGGAGTGCCGTTGTTAGGTTGTGGAAAGAAATCTTCAGCCAGGTTTGAACCCAGGACCTTGGGATTGGAAAGCAAGCTTGTTAAACACCAACCTACAGTGCCACTTTTATGTGTATTCTTAGTTCATTTTCTGACATTTTTTATTGACCTAATGTAATTTTATACAATTATTTTGGGGATAAAATCAAGTGAATTGTCCCCAATTATTCTTAAATCAATAAGTTTTAAATACAAACTTCTGAATTTGAATGTTTAAATTAATTTATCATCATTTCGGCAAATCCATTTTCATTAAAATGTTTCACAATAATATCAAATTTATAGGATATTTCAGGCCTTTCCTTATGAAAATTGCAGGTGTGCTACAAATTGCTCTCCTCAACATATTCAGGTGAGCTGTAGGTGTTCTGTTTTTATCTTGGTGTGTAGAAATTTACCAATTTTAGGCGAGCTGAGAATGGCACACCTCAAGGGCATTTTATGTGAGTGTTAGGTGAGTGATCACTCTCCCTCACTTCAAAACGGGAGGCCTGATACTTGGAGAAAGGAAGATTAAGTATAGAAACAGTTTAATTTTAAAACAACTGGTAAACAAGAACTAAGTACAGACTCTCATGGATGTTTAAAGGCATGTTGTTCAAGGTGTGATTACTATTCTTCCTTAATGGTAAAATGTGATAACAAATTGAGTCATCTACAAATTTAAAAAGTTTACATCCTTAGTTCTTGTTTTTCAAAATTATAGAATAGGGTTCCAACCATCTGTACTTTCTACCAGAAAGACATCATTTAGATGAAAATGCAGAAACGAGGACACATACGCTTTTCATCGGGTATTAGACAACGTAAATATGACAGTTTTTAAAGTTCTTCAGCTTTATAAAATGTGTTACAACATTCTATTCATAGAATAACTTTTGAATGAAAATGCAGCACTGTGGTAGAAGCATGCTTAATCAAACTTTCGCATTTACGTGCAGTACTGAGTTCAACTGAATCTGCAATAGTGTGAAACTTGACATATCTGTTTCTAAAACAGCGGTCATGGTTAAGAAAATCCATAAAAGTTCAAATCGTTGGTACAAAGACAATTTTTTAATGCAAATCTATAGAGCTATGTTTTGTGATAGTTCTACTGCTAAATGTTTCTTATTCTTGCATTGTTTCAATCAGTTTTTAACTGGTGACAATTTGGTGTTTTTTACATGGCATTTTAGTCTTTGCTGGTAAAAGCTTATTGCTTCAAGCACGGTGTTTTAATTAGTATTTTGCTAGCAAAGTTCTATTCTTCCATTCATAGTGTTTCAATCATTCTTTACTTGTGAAATTTATTGTTATTCTTGTGCGGTGCTTCAGAGGCTATTTCCTGGTGAAGCTTATTGTTCCTTGCATGGTGTTCCAGTCAGTCTTTGCTAGTGACAGCTTATTGTTCTTGTATGGTGTTTCAGTCAGTCTTTGCTAGTGATGGCTTATTGTTCCTTGCATGGTGTTTCAGTCAGTCTTTGCTGGTGAAGCATTATTGTTCCTTGCATGGTATTTCAATCAGTCTTTGCTGGTGACTGTTTATTGTTCCTTACAAGATCCAATCAGCATTTGCTAGTAAATTCATATTTTTCTTTGCATGTTGTATCAGTGCTATGTTCTTGTATGCTGTTTTAGTCCGTATTTGCTGGTGGTGGTTTCTTGTTGCATGGTGTTTCATCAGTATTTGTTTTACAAGTATAGTATTTGCTTTATCAGTCTTTATTCTTGTTTGCATAGCTGTTATGGTCATCAATACTTTAACCACGAGTAATCAACTCATTTTCATTTGGCATTACTCTTGGATACATCTGTAAAAAATCAAAAACAATAATTACAAATAAATTCCATTTAGTAAAGAGTTAGAGTCAAGTTTTTTTGTTTGTTTTTTCTTGGGTTCAAGATTAAGGAATTTTAAATAAGGTTCAGTACAGTGCGAAAGTTGGTTCTCTGGAGTTTATTTTGAGCGAGTTTACTATCTTTGTATCTTCAGTAAATTTATTTCCTTTTGTTTTCCAATGAGTTAAATTGTCCACCTTTGTTTCCATTTTCAAAGAGAGGTGGGGGACACAGAAAGATTCCTTTAAAAATGTTCGAAGATAATAAGCATGCCTCTAGACACTCATACAAAGCATTTTGGAGTATGTCTTCATAAAAACAGTAATTAATTTCTACTTTATTAAAACAAATTTTGGTTTTTCTATTGAAAAGTGCTGTCGGGGAATTCCTGGCGCCGCCACTGTTCCGAAGATGAATTCAGGGCCCAGTATATTAATAGTTCTAGACTT
>JAOTQE010019484.1:0-10718 GCA_025631205.1 Nesometra sesokonis | reverse complement strand
AATGCTGAATAGTGGAAGAGCCTTACGTCACATCACTTGCGGTAGCGCAGACGCGTCGCCTAGTGGGAACCAAGCCTAATAGCCCGATCCCATTTTACATTAACCTTACCAACCGCAGCTAGCAACCAGAATTGGATACCCTCCTCTCTCAAACATACTCAAACAGTCTTAAATAGTTGTAATAACTGATTTTGTTTGAATTTGTTTGAATTTGCTATTTTTTTGTTTAAAATTTTAATATATTGTATAATTTTTATACCCAATTTAATGTAATTGTAACCTGCAATTTGGGCTTTAGCCACGAATTTGTTACAAGTTGTTTTATGAATAAAAGTGAATAAAAGTGATATACATTGACTCAGAAAATGACCAGAAATGCAATTTATGACCTTTGAAATTTATATGATATGTCAATATGGAATTTTGTGGTCTAATCTGGTTTATGTACTATAATGTACCTAATCATAATTATTGTTCTCACAAAATAAATTTTTTTATTTGCTTAAAAAACACTTGATACAAAATTGACCGGAAAACATATTCTGGACATTTGACCTGATATATGTATAGGCCTTTCTCGATAAATACTGACGGTACAAAATTAATTTTGGTACAATATTATTCTGAAAATTTTAAATATCTGAATATCTAGAAAATACCTGATATGAAATTGTTTTTATAATTCCACGTAAAATTTACTCCTACATACAAACAGTAACCTTACAGCCACATGTTAGTAGCTCTCGCCTTCGACACTTCTGGAAGATCAGACCAGTGGTTAAAAATCCAATTCTATCACCTTTCCTCTTCCGTCCCCATTCTCTCTACCTTCTGTACACTTGTTAAAAGACGTTTTCCATTTCATAGTCTGTGGAGTTGATCTTTTAACATGTTGCTTCAGTGCAGCCGATGTAGGAGCCAACTTCTCGAAAGATCGATTGCTTCTGGTAAATAGGATTTGTCTGGCCTCATTAACTCTGATTGTGTTACACGTTTGACTGTATGTGGCAACTACAACCTCTCAATTTCAAGGGTTTCGTCATCTGAAATTAATTGTGGATTAATAATAATACTGAAATACCGGGCACAGTGGTCCATGTGTTGTAGGAGATTTGTCCTTTCCCTGCAAAAGTGGAAGTTGTGTCAGTGTCTGTAAATGAATGAAAAAAGTTGGCCAATGCATCTTTGTGTACCCAGAGTGTTGACCAACTCATGGATTGGAATGATCTTCAATGATTTACCAACTCCGTATTCTATATAGAGCTCATCTACACCGACTAGTTTGTAAAAGAGTGATGTAACAGTCACTACTACATCACTGTCATCAGTTTTGATTGTATATTTGGATCATACTTCGAAATTCTTTTGACATGAAGCAGTCTTCGTCAGCCTTTTGGATGTTGCATGGACAGACGTCATAGAAAGTTGCCTCTTGATTGTTTGAAATCACACAGTCTTCGAATCAAAGTACTTAGTACAAACTTATCTTTTATTTGTGCAGTACTTTATGAGCTAGAAACTCAAATAACCCTTCTTTATTTTCAGTGCATCTCAAAAAGGTACTCCAATTCTCAATGGCAATGGGCCTTTGCTGTAAACTTTTCATCTGACTCCATTTCCTCTTTTGTATCTAGTCATTGACTTTAAGCTATCAGAAAAATATCTGTCCCAAACCAAACCAATACGTGAAAGAGATCTAAATTGATTCTGCAAACATGGCACAAAGTTATTTTCTGAGTAATTCTCAAATGATTGACAGCCTGATGGACGTACAATATTTACAAGTTCTGGACCATCAAAAACCTTAGGTTCCACCTGTGGACTTTTGCTTGGAAAGTCTGGGTCTCCGCCAATTATACATGAAACAATGTCTGATTTGACTTAGCAGGTCTTAGTCTGCCATCCACAGACAAAAATGGAGGTGTCTTGTCATTTTCATGAGCAAAGAATGTATTCAAATCACCATCTATGCTGAGATAGTTTATGTCACTGGCATGTTCACAATTAGTGCCTATATCAAAATAAGAACTCACGATTGATTTTTAATAAAAATAGTCACGTTGCTTTTCATCGCCCCTTAACCTTCTGTACTGTAACGTGGGTAGCCCAAGCTCTCTCAGTCTCTGGTTATAAAAAAGATCTTTAATAAGGGGAACTAGTTTTGTGACTCTAAGTTGAACTTTTTTTTAAAGCTGTTACATGCTTGACGAAGTGCGGGCTCCAAATGCAACTGCTTCCTTCTAAATGTGGACGTATTAAAGACTTGTATAATGAAAGGAACATTTCTTTGTTCATATAGAGAAAGGTACGTTTGATAATACCAAACATTCCTTGAGCAGTTGATATACAAGAATTTATATGATCTGTGAACTCAATCTTTTGATTAAAAATAATACCCAAATCTTTCTCAACATTGAGCTCATCAATCTTCTCCAGTTGTTTCGTGGTCGTATTTCTCAAAAAATAAACAGACCTATCCTCATCGCCCTTAGAACTAATGTACATATAATGATATTTACTGGCATTAAAATGAAGTTGCCACCTTTCTGACCGTTCTTGCAGAGTGTGTAAATCTTCTTGAAGCACATTACTTAATCGTGAGATGTTGTAGATTTTGGTATCGTCAGCAATATCATTAACAAAAATTAGAAAGAGGATCGGTCCTAGCACGCTTCCTTGAGGTACTCCACTATTAATATCGATAAAACTTGAAAAAGATGAATTGACCATGATCCTTTGAGAACGGCCACTTAAGAAAGATTTGATCCAGCTATAAACGTTTCCCTCAATACCATACGATTTAATTTTAAGCAACAGACGTTTGATAGGACAGTATCAAAAGCCTTCCTGAAGTCGAGATATATTACATCTATTGATTAACCTTCATCCATTAGTAGTGACCAATCATTAACAACTACCAAATATGGTGATGTAGTGGAAAACCAGACTTAAAACTATGTTGGAAATTGACTAAAAATGTGTTGCTTTCAAAATGTGATAATTTCTTATCTCTCAAAATTGACTATCATTTTACACACAATAGAGGTCAAGCTCACTGGTATATAATTCTCAACAGATGACTTCGATCCTTTTTTGAATATTGGTAGGACGTTTGCCCTTTTTCAGTCATGAGAAACAATACCAGTATCAAAAAAGCTGGCTCCACAATCTGCTTACTCACTATTTTTAACAACAATGAATGAATTTCATCAGGACCCTGGGATTTGTCCTCTTTCAGATTATGTAAACAGTTTAGAACGAGCTCGCTATCAATTTCTAAATTATCCAGCGTCTCAGAGCATGATTTAGTTTAGAGAATAGGACTAGTATCAACATTTACAACTGTGAAAACTGAAGAAAAATATTTACTGAACAGATCTGCTTTGGATTTATCATCAGAATGTAGAACATTCTTATCCTTCAACTGTGCAATTCCAGTTTCAGCTTTCGTCTTAGACCTAACATACTTCCAAAGGACTTTGGTTTCTCTTTTGCTTCAACTGCAATGTTTTCAAACCTATTTCGAACAAAACGTTTCTCCGCAGTTACTTTATTTCTGATTGAATTGTAATAAGCTTTCTTATGCTTTGAACTAGCACAACCACGGTAAGCAAACCATGCTTTACGATTCACAGAAATTAACGATCTGAGCTATTTAGTCATAAATAATGAGTCAGGACTAGCTTGTGATTTAAGTTTCACAACAGGTATATATGCAGTTTTACAATACATTATTTTACTCTTACAAAAGTTCCAACTGTCTTCCATGCTTGATGAATCCATTTGACTCCAATCAACATTACTCAAAAAAGGTTCCATACCTTCAAAATCACCATACGAGTAGTTATAACGTTCAAAGTCTTTTAAAGGTTCTTCCAAATAACAAATAAAATAAAAAATGAAGAGTATCGTGATCGCTCTTCCCAATAAGAAAGTTCATTGTTAATAAAATCTCCCTTTTTTGTTTGTAAAGACAAGGTCTAGCAAACTGTCAGATTGCCCTTCACTAAGACGAGTTGGAGACTTCACATGTTGAATAAGGAAAGTATCATTAATGCAATTGAGAAAAAGAGATCCTGCATGGTTATCAAGATATAATGAAGCATTTGTGTTGCAATCAATATCCTTAAAGTTAAAATCTCCTAAGATCAAAATATTAGATGCCTTAGAACCACAAATGGCACCAATACGTTGCCGTAAAAACTCATTTCTATTATCAGTGCTATTAGGACTCCTGTTTAAACATGCGCGAACCAATTTAGCATTTTTTTGTAGTTTTATATTAATACATACAGCATCCACATCATCAAATAAAATGTTTTCTTCTTGATAAGCACCTAATGAACTCTTGACATAAACTGCCACTCCACGGCCTTCATTCAAACAACTCATAAATAAATAATAACCTTGCATTTAAAATTCAAGTTTCTGTAATGGATAATTAAAATTAAAATTCTTTGCTAAGACTTCGGTTAAAGCAATTACACTGGGGCGTTCATAATGAGCCATTGCCTTCAACTCATCTAATTTGTAGAGCAGAATCAATATTTGAATACATAATTTTGATTTTATCTTTAATAAATAATTCTTCTTGTAAAACAAAAACATTTTCTTGGATTCTAGTAGAAAATTCATGATTACTGGTTTCAAAAAGGCTTTAGCACAACTATTTGTCCTTCTCTAGTGATAAGGTCCTTCTCTCCGGCAGCCAAACGATTTCTCAATTCATTCTTTAATTAAAAATTTTCGGCCTGTTGAGATCTGGGTGGATGAATACCCTTTTCAAATCTTCATTGTCACATCTTCTCAATGAACGAGCTTTCGATAAAATCTTGACGTTTAGTTTTCTATCATTAGTTACCAAACGCAACAGTCTTGGACGCTCTGATTTTGTGTCAAATAAGCCAATTCTGAAAGTATTGAAATTATCATAATTTAGGTTCTCAATATTAACAGCCTTGAGTACCTTTTTAACCTGTAACATACCATGATCTTTGCTCTCTTCAGGCGTTAAACCGTCAGGACCTTCCAAAATGTTGTGAAAATTAAATTATTTGAACGCCGATCACGCTCCTTTAATTCTTTCATATGTGAAGCTACTTTATTCTCAATCATGGCTTCCAATTCGTTATCATCTCTGTTAACTTTCGCTTCCAAATTCTCGACAACTGTTGAAATTCTATCAATTTTATCAACCAATAATTGGAACACAATGAATAGCTGGTTTAATATTGGATCGTCCGCAGACTTCGAATCAGGGGTGGATTGCTATAAAACAGTCTTAACTGACGGACTTAACTTACAGAATAAAGCCGGCTTTAACACATAGACGGTCTTAGCTAAGTCACCCACGTTAGACCATTATAGCAATTGTCTTTCCTAAGGCCGTGTTGAGTATTAAATCTCGAACAAACACACAATAACGATAATTGAGGGCGCTATTTTAGGTAATTTTTGTGCCATATCACGTTTGATTTTTTTACGAAAATTTTATGTGAGTTTTAATTTCATAATATGGTGCTTGTTCAAACATTCATAGTTGTAAAAATTTATTAAAACAGGCATTTCAAGGTAAACTAATGCTGACGCCACATTGCAAGTAATTTAAGACCATTTATAGCCTCCTCCAATCAGGCTTTAATATTTACGACTGCTAACTGTTAAGACCGCGGTATAGCAATGGTCTATAATTAAAGCAGTGCATGACGTCAGGATTTTTGACGGTTTTAAGGTTTAGACTATCTAAAGACCGCTTATAGCAATTCGCCCCAGCCCTCGATCTATCACTGTGGCTAGGCCCAGCTTCAGCAGACGGCTGAGAATGCTCTAACTCTAGACAAAATTTGCAAATCCACTTGATATATCATTGAAGATTTTTTTCAATAACTTGTAATCACCAGGTGAAATTTTGCCACAATTATCGTGCACCCTAATACTAGAATTATCACAACAATTATCTCAAGTCGAATATTCTACTGTCACCATAGGATAGGTTTTCTTCATCAATACTTCTATGATTGAAAACGTCTTGTCGAGATCATGAACGTATAATTGTCCAGTCCGAGTACCGCTCGATTCTTATACGATCGTTCGGGAACGTACCTCGTGTACAATCTTATCAGTATTTTTAATCACTGTTATTCTGGATTGCCATGCATAGTTCTTTTCTTTACTTCTTTTTTTAAATTAAATATTTACTAATAAATGTAATACCATTTTAATTTTTGTTTTCAAACAAATAGCGCATATTATCATCTTAATGTGTAGTGTATAAACTATCATTAACATCTTTCAAACTATACTCTCCTATCACTCAAGTCGAAGTTAAGTCTTCGTCCCGGAAGGATTCCACTGTCACCATAGTATAGGCTTTCATCATCAGTAATTCTATTATTGAATACGTCTTGTCGAGATCATGAACGTAATTGTCCAGAACCAGTACCGCTCGATTCTTTACGCGATCGTTTGGGAACATAGCTCGTGTACAACCTTGCTGGTATCTGAGCATGGCCGACAGAAACGTGCTGAGAGAGGCAAACTCCTAACCTCATGATCTAAAACCCGAAAAACGCACGCTGTGCCATATATTTTAAAACTTAATAATGCCATTATTAATAACATGAAAAAAATCCATAAAAAATAAACAAACTTAAAAAAATTGTATTACACTTACTTCATGGAAATGATTATAAATGAAAATTGACTGGACTGTAATACCCAATACCGTTGAAATATGTTCTGCCTTCTAAGTATCACCATGTATTCATTATTCTGTGATATATAACAGTAATTAGTTAAGTTCCGGCAACTGTTTTCTTTCTAATATGCAACAATGAATCCACTTAAGCATGTTATTGCATTGTAATATACAGTGTGCACTTGTATACAGTGTTGTTGTTTGCGATTTAAATATTGATATTCATTACCGTGGCCGTTGCGGTGTAGGCTATTCAACTTAGCAGTGACTGAAACTACTATAGAAAAAGATTGGAATCCCTGTGTATTTCTCTTTGTTTTGTAACATCCTGTTATATTATTATTATTTATTCGGAGTCGACACTTTTGTAACAGTGGCACACTTCATCCAGTGAAGGTGCGTCCAGTATAAACAAATATAACGAAAAGAAACAATAACACTGAAAGAAAATATATAAAAATAAAAGTAAACAAAACATTACAAGATAAATCAACCACATGCAAGATCACAAACGAGATGTTAAGCCTACGAAAAATATGCAAAAAAAACTAATTTAACAATAATGTTACCGGACCGGTAAGTATCATTACTACTAAGTAATTAATAAAGTTACTTAGAAATTTTTATCATTATTATTACAATTGCTATTGCCATTATTATAGTTGGTACAGTAATAATAATATTACGAATAAAAATAATCCAATGAATCATATAAGGATTACTTATTATGTTTTGTAAGTTAAGTTTTGTAGAAGAGCTTTAAAAGTTAATAGTTGAAATTTTGTATTTTATGCGAGACTCAATGCAAAGCCTGTGTAGATTGTAGATAACAGGAGATATGTTAGTGTTAATATATAAATTTAAAAATTTGTTTAAAAATCTAGTAAACTTGTTTTTCGTATTTCATAATGTGGTATTAAATTCGACTTAACCTTTGAATATCTGGTAGATATGGATGAATGCCTCTAACTTCATGTCATATTTCATTATTCCATCTTGGATTATTCGACAATTTGTGGTTTTTTAAAGCATTTACATTCATTCAAGTGTCTATGTGACTTCCTTAGTTTTTCCTATGTCAGGGATAGTATGTATCGTATCATCATGGAGGCTTGAGTCATAAAATACATATTGAAATGAATAATAATAATAATAGTTTTATACACTCTATACAAAAACAGAATTTCACACTAAATTGAACCCCTTTTTCAAGGCCCAAAATCTTCAAAATATTAACAGGCAAGTGGAATTCAACAATTACATGCATATTTTTGGCCAAATTTAACTAACTTCTAACTTCTACCCTTGTTGCTATTTGCACTTTCAGCTTGACCTTCCTCTACCCCTGTTTTTCTTAATGAGTAAGATAATTTTTAGATAACTTGCATACATAAAACCCATCCTGGACCACTCCACCATTCCTGTTCACATTTGTATGCATTTTTAACACACCACTTCCTACACACTCTGTGTGCATATAATTGTTGAATAGCCCTATTATATGCTTTACTCTTTATAAACCGACCTGTGAAGAAAATGAAACAAAATTGATTGAGAGTCCGAAGTGTGCTCAGTTTTTTTAAAGAGATTACTGCATGACATTCCGAGGATGCAAAAACTTCAGACTTGCGCACATTATAAAAAGACAGCATAACCAGTATGCGAGGTATGGCGACTGCCATGCCAATATTTTTCTACAGTATGTTTTTTGTAATGTTTCATAATGATCTATGATGATAGTCAATATTCCATGATCTGTATTATTTCAGGGTCATCGAATAAATGTATAAAGAATAAGATTTAATTTTACAATAAAATTTAATGACTAATACCAAGATGATCAATGTTTTGATACTATTCTCAAGATCACTAAAATTACAAAACATACAGCTAAGCACCAAAATGATGAAAGAAAGTATATTTAAAGGCCCTATTTTATCATTCTTGAATACACTTTATTAAACAAATAGAGGGGTCGACTGATGATGGCCATGTTTCAATTGGATTAAATTATGACACTTTGAAAAGCATTTTTTTTAGAGCATCTAGAGGTACAATCTATACATTTCTGAAAATAGTCTAATGGGTAATTTCCTGCCCTACCCTGTTATGAATTTCATGTTTAAGAATTATTGCCAATAAAATAAGTTGCGACATTAAACTGATTAGTGGTGCTACAGATTGGTAAGTAACATGCTTGCCTACTTATCCTGAGGTCCTGGGTTCAGTCCAGAAAAAGTGCTAAAATTATCCTCAAGTGTATAAACAATGGCTCTGCATAAGCGTCATCATGAGAATTAGAATATAAACATGATATATTATACACATCCTTTAATTGAAGAGTTAAATGATGTCAGATGTGAATGAACTCAAAAATAATTATAACCCTTTAATTAACAGACTACATTAAAACATGCAGAAGAGATTAATATACAGCATGGATATAAATTATATGCAAAAATATCATCTACTACTATCTACTTGATCATGATAACAGCTGTAATAAATAAAGCATCCCCGGAAATGAGCAGTGATAATTAACAGTTCTGTTAATTGTGTTATCATTTGTATGGCATCATTCATGATGATGACATAATTAATGTAGAAATATTAAGTCCTGACACAATGGTATATATCTCATTGCCAGGAGTATGTATTATACTGCATGATGGAATAATTAATGTCGAAATATTGAATCCTTCTGGCATAATGGTAGCTCATTACTTGGAATATGTATTAGGGCCTGTTTCTACTGAAAACACAAAATAATCAATTAAAATTAATCGATTAATTAAACTCATTTTTCCACTCAGTGAAATCGGTTAAATGACAACCATCATGGTTATAAATGATGTCATCATTACCCATTGATTTTAGGACGATTAGTTGGATTTGTTCACTAGTTGTTTACATTTACAACCCCAAGTTTTACCGTTTTTTTTTCTAGCGATCCCATTGAGAAGAATAGCACAGGCTTAGCTTTAATTATATCATTTCATTAGACTGGTGAACAAAACAGATGGTATACTGAATAGGTAGGCCCATGGAAAGATTTTTAATGATATTTTTCAATTAAACATAATGAAAATATGAATTTCTTTTGTTAATGACATAGCAACAATTCACATTCTATACAACAAGCAAGGCTAGGCATAGGCTAGTTGTTTTGTTGTACCTGTGATTTGACCGTGGTCACATAATAATTGGTATTTTTGCGTTGCTGCTAAAAAAATTCACCACGATAATCAATAATTTTTGCCGTTCCAACCCTCAATCCATAGCGTGTTTTTAATCATATTTTTGAACTGGTCCCGTTTCTACTGCCAGAAATAATCAATTTTTTCTTTCCACTATAAACAGGTCCTTACACTTTTAATGACATATTAATGTAAAAATATTGAATACTTTCTTAATTAAAGCTAATTAGTGGACCTTTCAAATTTGTCAAAAAAGATCCCTTGCTTAAAATTTTTCACCCAAGAAAGTTTTTATGAAAAATAACAGATAAAATAATAATATTAAAATCATAAATTAATGTATATAGTTTGATATAAAGTAATTAATGTGTAATGGCCAATTTTTTGGTTTTCCAATATGTGAGAAAAAAACTGAATATTGCAATGAGACGGCAAGTACCCAACCTTGATAACAAAAAAAGTAAAGAGTTTACTGAACTATTTAAACTGCTTTGTGCCCAGCGTAGCGACCTCTATGTTAAATTTTACAACGTCTTACTTACAAAACTGCACAATTTCAAATGCATCGATCATATCCTCACTAAACTTATTTAATGTGATGCGTGAAAAAATACAATGTATGCATGACACTAATGTAGATAACATGCAAACAAAGCGCATACATTAAAATTGATTGATCTTTCAAACAGACATAGATAAGATCTAGTAAAGATGTATTTAATTGATTTATCATGTTGTTGCATATTCTGTATTATATAACTCACTCTAAGAATCTCGTAATCTGATTGGATAATGAGGTAGGCAATATTTCTAGCTTATAGTAG